>QTSX02007365.1:0-101910 GCA_014839935.2 Entomophthora muscae | reverse complement strand
TAAACTCCCTTCCCCTATCTGTCATCTCGTCTCTAGTTAATCTTCCCACTCCTCCTTGGAAGACTTACTAGTGGTGTAAACCTTCAACAGCTTGGCAGTAGGTGTCTTCCTCCCCTTGGCTAGGGAATAAATAAATTATATATAAACTGTTCTAATTTTATTTTATTTGTATACCAAAATGAAAGCTTCACAATAAACAAGTAACAATGAATTTACTGTGCGCTGTGGTTGCAGTTGCTCTCACGGGTCCAAAAACAGAGTTAATGCAACACAAGTGCTACTTAGAAAGTAGATGGAGAAGAGATCAATAGTGAGGTTGCACTGACACAACCAGCTCAAGTAAAACAGAGTGAAAGGACACAAAACATAAATTTTAGGGTTTAGAAGCTGACCAGAAAATTCATCAAGCTCATTATCACCAAAATGATAAATGACGTCATTACAGAGAGTGTGTTCTTGAGGTACGGCTTTGTATCTATTGTGATGATGTTTTAGCTTTCATTCTAAAGAAGGTTAAGCTTGTGCTTGACACATCATATAAGCCATACATCAATGATATAGAAGGAAAAGACAAGGACAAGCAGGCACAGTACTATCAAACAACAAAAAAGAGAAGGTGCTAAAGAAGGTTGCTGCATTTTATAGCCAGGTGACTATGCTCTGTGTTGTGCCCAATCTCAATGAGCCAACTTCTACTGCCAAAAAGCCCAAGTATCACATCATCCTCAATTTCACCCAAGAGGCATTTATGAGACTCATAAAAGAGACACCTGACTACAAAAAGATTGCAGCCATCGTTGGGATCTCAGAAAATCTGCGCACAGACTCCACACAACTTATCTGAAAACAGGTACTGTTTTTTTTTGGAAAAATCCAAGTGTAAACCAGTCTTATTAAGTAAAAAACACTTGTGAGAAATTCAAAACTAGATCAAACACAATTGTCATCTTAAACTAGAAAATATTCAGTCAATGATTGAGTCAACTTTTGGGATTGAGGCCTCAATTTTCACATGTTATCACGCTGTAAAAAGTCTGAAATTCTCCTGAAAAAAAACTCAGAATTACTCTGTACAATTAAAATAGCCTTGACAATGTTGTGTACTGTCAAAAAAATGCTGAGATGCTAGCTGCATCAAAAAAAAGTGAAAGTCAAGTTTTACTACATTAACAAGTTCTCTTTTGTGCCATCAATACGCAACAAGTATGAGTATGTTTCCAAAGAAAAAAAGGACAACATGTTGTGGCGTGCAGCTGTCTGGTCTGTTGCCTACTCAATAATAGCTTTTTTGGTTTTCTTAGTATTAAGCTATATCAAACAATCAAGGGCTTTCACAATAATACAACCTTTCTCAAATTTCTCCAATTAGTTTGAGAGCACTTTTAAGTGACCAGTTTGGGTGTCACCAATGTAATTGTGCTTGATAATGTTAGTCTTTACAATGTGGCTGATATTTTTGCAGAATTCTCAGTAATTGAGCCTAGTATGAAAATTGGCTTCCAACAATTGGCTACAGCGCCTTTACACCTTCTCTTCTCTTATTCATCATTTCTCAACCCAATTGAGGAGTTTTTTGGGTGACTCAAACAAGTAGTCAAACAGGGGCACCACCTGGGCCTGATGATTTTTTTTATTTTCTGCAGGCTGGTGTTCACACTCTCACAGCTAAAACTGTGACCAAAAATGTTATGATCACACAGATTTGTTTCTCTTTGTGTGCCTTGCCAAACAGCTAATTAATTAAAGGCTTTGGTTATTCTAAATGTTTTCATGAATTTTATTTTTTATTATATATTTATTTATTAAATATAGATGGTTTGATTAGATTATATTATAAAAAATTATATATACATTTTTTAAAAATTGTATTTGAGTTTAGAGCTTTATTGGGAGTGAGAGCGGCAGAATTCCAGAGCATTGCATTAAAATAGACTAGTAATTTTTATTGACAGTGTGTATGTTGACACTGGTGCTGTACTATAGCTTGCAGCAGCTTAAATACGGGAGCATTGTGATACAATTAGCCTGAAATTTTTTTGGTGGAGCTGTCATCCCATATGTGGCAGCAAAAATAACTGAATTCTGAATAACATGCTCTATTGAGCTGTATCCAGGGGCAATTTCTTTTTCATCTAATAAATGATGAATTTCATCCATTTTTATTATTACAACAGACCAGTTGAGTTTTTTTTAATCTACATCAGTACAACAAGACCTAGGTAAACAATCAAGTGAAGCCTCTGCCCTGCAAACAGGACTGAGAACTCATAAAATTTATTGTATATGATACAGATTTTATTTTTAAATGACGTAACAACAAAGGTTTTTTCTATTGTTGGTGGTATTTCAGTCTTGTTAGAACACCAGAAGGCCCCAAAGTCTTTAAGAACATCTACAATGAAAGGCATGACAGCAGACAAACTGTAGCTAAGATTGGTTATTTTCTCTAATTTTTTTAGAATGTGAGATATTGTGTGTTTGGTTGGGAACAAAAACAAACTTTTTCTTGTTCTTTCTTTATCTCAGGTAGGTTTTGGTATGACATAGTTCTGAAAAAGTTCTGACAAAGTTCCAGACAAGCATGAAAAAGAGCTTGCAGAAGCCAGAGAGCAAAGTGTACTAGCCAAGGTGCAGGTTAGGGGCCGCGGCCAAAGCTGAGACTCACCATTTGGAGTTGTCTTGCTTTGGTTGAGTGCTTCAAGTTGTTCTTGCTTTATAAGGTAATTTTTTCTAATTTTTTTTTAATTATCTCAGAGGCAGCAGCCGGCATTAGGACCAGCTGACGCCTTATGTGGGGGACATAGTTGCTGTAAAATGTTTGCAATATATAGGGTTTTAGGTATTGGTTGACTACTTCTTTGTTTTTTTCTATAAATAAAAAAGTTAGTATAATCCTTTTATTTATTTAATGGTTTATTTTTTATCTTTTTTTATATTTTTACTTGTACCTCCTTGATGTGAGCTGTTTTACAGGATTTGGCACTAGTTGGTTGCTAATCTTCTGTTGGTTTCTGTTTTTTTAGTTGCTTGAACATCTCAGGATTTTTTGATCAAGCATCTGAAGTTGCAAACTCTGTGGCTTGAACTGTAGGTTGGTAAGAACATTTTTTGTATGTTTAGAAGCCTTGTTGCAAGTTTGTCAGTAGCATTGAATATCTTCTTTTTCACAGTCTTTACAGTAAGTTTGTCTAGTTTGTTGCTTTCTAAAACCACCTTTTTAGCATGTCCTTCACCTTTTAATTGGCCTCTTTGATTTTGGCCACTGCTGCGTCCAACTCCTTGATCATCACCTCTAATTCTGACATGTTTTTCTTGTTTTTATCCCAACCCTTTTTATATCAATAAAATATCCCAATACACTATATCTGTTTTATTGCATCTCATAGAGATTTAATAAATATATCTTGATTTTATTATGATTTTTTATTAGCTCTAAGTAATACTAATCATTTGATATTGATATTAGTGTCAAGGGTCTGGATGTACAAGTATTCCGGCTATTGCCATCACACCTAACATCTAGTCATTGCCCAATTTGGTGCCTTTCCAATATACCATTTGACATATCAAGAATGGCACCAAGAAATACCACATGACTTTCCAAGTATCCAGTGGCTCAAACCCATCCCGCACATGACCAACCCCTAGATTTGATCCAACTAAATCTCTGTCACAGCCAAATCTATAAGTCTAAAATATTATCTAATAGAAAATACTTCTCTTCTTTCCTATTTCCATATTTGAAGCTTTCCCAAAAGACACTCTTCATCACT
The DNA here is from genome assembly GCA_014839935.2 of Entomophthora muscae. NCBI lineage: Eukaryota > Fungi > Entomophthoromycota > Entomophthoromycetes > Entomophthorales > Entomophthoraceae > Entomophthora > Entomophthora muscae. Next base: position 98,137 of record QTSX02007365.1, on the reverse strand, counting down.
GATAGCAGCTACAGTTTTTTGACCACACCCATGAAAGAGAAAATGACTGACCAAAACCCGCCCACCTTTGCCCACGTACTCAACCAGGCCACATCCCAGGATACCTGGAAAACGTACTTCTGCACCCACCACATTGATGAAGATATTCCTAGTGGATGCACTGTATTTGAAGGAATGGTCATGTCCAAAGCATGCGCCAAGATAATTCAATACAGTTGCTCTCTTCAACCACAAACAAACGCATAACCACCTATCACAGGTGAATTTACCAATACCAAATACATTGGTATTGACAAGTTCTTTGGTAAAAAAAGAAAACATCATCAACTGGCTAGACCACTCAGCTGCTAAACTCTGTGCCAGCCGCATTCCCCACAAAAGATGGGTCCAGAAAGCCAGAAAGCGCCTGTACAAGGCCGCAGCAAACTGGTTTGCCACCTGGGTTGGCTCACAAACTGACAACCAACTTGACAACCAGGAAGAGTTCAAAACAGACATCACACACAATTTCTGCATCACCAAATCCCTCCAAGACATTGCAATACAGCTCAGCAAATTTCCTCAAAAGACCACTATCACACTCTTACGCCAATAAATTTGAGGAAATACACCACAAAATCCAGAACCTAGCGCAAGCTGACAACATACACACCAGAGCCTCATTCATCAACAGAATGAAAACCTCTGTTACTGCCCTCATTCACCCAGAGGCTAACACCTCCATGCCCGCGCTCATTGCAGAAGCCAAGCATGCAAAAAAACGCGCAAACATGGAATATGCTGCACATAACAGCAATTACTCATCAAACAGCAATGGCAGAGAAAACTGCAATGACAACAAATGCCAAAATACCAATCATAACAACGGCAACTCCAATCACAACAATAGCAATTGCAGCCAAAGCACAAACCACTCCTGTTCCAAGAAAGAGGACATCACCAAAGTAAACAATGCTAAAATAACAACCTGCTATGAATCTGACCCCACATTCTCTGACCTCAAAGGTCTCAAAACATAGGAACAGGGAAAAAAGGAGGGGGAACAGGCATAAGTGCCCATGTCTCCCCCCAACACAACAAGAAACTGTACCAAGGCACAAACTTTGCTGCTTGCATCCCACATGTCCTTCAATCCTTCATTTTTATGAACATAAAAATTAAAGATTGCTCACAACTTCTTGTCTACCCATGCACTTAAAAATCACATACACATAAAATTTTATTTGACTTTGGTGCACAACACACTATGATAAGCAAACCATTTTCAACAAAATATAAAATATCAGTTTTCAAATCCAACTTCAAATATGCCAGAATGACAGATAAATCAAATGTTCTACTCAAAGGCAAAACAACTCCCTTCAGAATTGACCTCCAAGGCATACAAACATCCATCAAAGGACTTTTCATGAGCAACATAAACTATGACATTGTAGCAAGTATAGACTGGTTCACCTGAGTGAACCCTAGTGTATGTTGAAAAACAAAAACTATGACCATCAAACACAACAGAGTCAATTTTAATATCACCAAAGAACCCAACAACCTCATTATAAGAGACATAGTATTTGTCCAGGTCATAAACTAAGACAACTCAGAACGTCTAATCAAAGATAGTACCCTCCACATAATGAGGTACACCAAATTTAATAATATACAAACAACAAAAATCCAATGCCCAGAACTTGCAGCACTCCTAGACAAATACACTCATGTATTCAAGGAAGAACTCACAGAGTTACCATCCAAACAAGAGGTCAAACATGGCATCAACCTATGTAAAGCCATGCCTAAACCTGCACCCTTCTATAGACTCTATCCCATGGAGCCCAAACTCTCAAAACACACATTGAGGACAATCTAGCAAAATGATTTATTTGCCCTTCTGAATCCCCATGGGGGCAGCAGTGTTCTTTGTAAAGAAAAGGAAGGCACTCTGTGTCTAGTAACTGACTACAGAGCACTAAATGCAAGCACAGTAAAGAATAAATACCCCCTTAACTTATAGATGATCTGTTTGAAAGACTCTCAGGAGCCAAACTTTTCTCCAAAATTGACCTCACCTGAGGTTACAACCAAGTTGAAGTAAAGGAAAAGGACATACCAAAGACTGTGTTCTGTACGCAATTTGAATCCTTTAAATGTAAGGTAATAAACTTTGGGATGACCAACACTCCCACAATGTTTGTCACCATGATGAACCAAGCGCTAAATGGCCTCTCAAATACATTATGCTACCTTGACAATATCATCATATTCTCAAAAACAAAAGAGGAACACCTCATGCATGTCTGCAAGACACTCAATCAACTTGCAAAGCACAAACTTTATGCAGAACCAAGTAAGTGCCAATTTATGGAAAAGGAACTCCTGTTCTTGGGCTACATTGTCTCTGAAAGTGGCATCAAAGCAGATTCAGACAAAATAAAAGCCATAAATAACATGCAACTCCCTATCTCTGTTAAACAAGTTAGATGCTTTCTTGGGATGGTAGCTTACCTAAGAAAATACATCAAAGACTGCGGAAAGCTCATCACACCAATTAATTACCTAACCAAGGGTATAGTCAAAAAGAAATTCATCTGGAAACCATAATGCAACAAGAATTTCCAACTATTAAAACAAGCTTTGATCAAAGCACCAATTTTGCAATACCCTAATAACAATGGATGCTAAAAGCTCAAGTTGGATGCCAGTGACACCACTATTGGCACAGTTCATTGCATCTGCCTGCCAGGGCAGCAAGCCTTCCTTCCAGTATGCTACAAAAGTAGAAAACTAACTAATACTGAGCAGAGGTACCCAATACATGATAAGGAATTACTAGCAATATATCACACATGCAAGAAATGAATATGTTATCTAGAAGGACATTTAAACGTCTGAGTACTAACTGACCATAAATCCTTAATATGTTTCAAAACTCAGAATGCACTCACACAACAACAAGCCAAATGGATGTCCCTGCTGAAGCAGCTCAATTTGGACATCCAATACAAAAAAGGGGCAGAGCTGGCCACAGATGATGCTCTCTCTAGGCTATGCCAGCCAAGAGAGGATCATCCTGACCACCTGGACCTGACTGGCCAAACCTATACAATACTGAGTATAAAACCAAAGGGAAAGTCCCCTCAACACATCAACTAACCCACAGTACATTAGTAAAAAATGAAAAGAAATTCCATGTATTAAATGGCACTGTATACCAGATCATTAATGACAAACATGTTCCCTAAATCCCACTTGCACAAAGATTTGATACCATATTAAGACATCACCGCCTACTAGGACATACAAAGGCTAACAACCTATACCTTACGCTAAAAAAGATAGTATGGCGGCCCAATCTCAAACAGGATATAATTGATGTTCTGAAAAAGTGCACAGTGTGCAAGAAATACACCAGCACAAAGGCTCCCCAGCCAACGCTCAACCCAGTACCTGACCCTAAACCATTCAAGGTTTGGGGACTAAACGTAGTGGGCCTCTTCCCAGAAACAAAGATAAACCAACATTTCCTAATTTTAGTCATTGGCTTTGCAACATGCTGGCCCATCTTCTGGGCAACAAAGGATCACAAATCAGAAACCATAAACCAATTCATTAACAAAGCAATCATAGCCAACTACAGCACCCCAGACTACATCATAACTGATAGAGCAACCAAGTTATCAGGTCACATAGTAAAAAACAACTTATAATCCAAAAACATTAAACATTCCACAACCTCGCCCTACAGGCCACAGAACAATGGAAGAGTTGAACGCCTAAACAGCAGCCTTATCAGGACCATAGAGAAAATAATGGATGTCAAAGCCAAAGACACATGGCCACTATATGTGAAACATGCATTACTAGTATCCTGGGTCTGCACCAATCAAGGGAAGGGTACTCATTTTTGAACTAACATACATATACAAACCAGAAATAATTACTTGCAACAAGCAGCCATACATAAAGATCCTCCTGAGGAAGCCCCCCACAGTAGAACAAGTACCAAATCTACAACACATACACCTCAAAGCTAAAATAGCAGAAATAAAAAGGCTCAAAACTCAGAAAGTAACCTCCACAGAGGAACCACTTCCCATCAACTCTCCCGTCTGGTTCCTAGTTAGAAACAGAAAGAAGCTAGACTCAGTACACAGAGGACCAGGAAGAATCATTAAGTACAGACCAGACCAAAACACCTATCTTGTGAAATTCCAAGATGCCAAAACCCCTATTGTCAAGAAATACCACAGGACCTGTCTCGGCCTTAGCAAAGGAGAACACTTGACCATGCTGGTACCAACTAGCAAACAACTCCAGGAACATCAGGCGGCAGCTGTTAAGATGAAGCCCCCTCCTGATGTACCAGAGTAACCCCTTAAGGGGTGTGTGTGTGTCAAGGATCTGGATGTAAAAGCATTCTGGCTACCACCAACTTACTTAACATCCAGCCATCACCCAATTTGGTGCCCTTCTAATATAAACTTTAACATACCAAGAATGGCAACCAAGCAATATCACATGACTGTCCAAGTATCAAGTGACTCAAACCCATCCCGCACATGATCAACCCCTAGGTTCAATCCAACTAAATACCCACCACAGCCAAATCTATAAAAGTCTAAAATATTATCCAATAAAAGATACTTCACTTCTTTCCTAATTCCATATTTGAAGCTTCCCCAAAAGGCGCTTCTTATCACTTTATAAGATAAATCAAAGAAACCCCAGCCTATTAAAAAACCCCAATAAAAAACTGCCAAGGACACTGTTAAGCCTAAGACTTCTTCTTCTACAAAATAAGTGCTTAAGAGACAGCTTAAAAAGGATGAACCAAAAAAGAAACCCTCACATATTCAGCTTCTGAGAAAAACTCTAATGATGGTTTCATCTCTCATAGCTGGTATGAGTATGAGAGAGATGAAGATTCCATCAACAACAAGAAAAGAATGGTAAGCTTCAAGTCCTCTCCTAAGCCCTCTCTTGAACCCTCCCCTAAGCTCTCACCTGAACCCTTTCCTGAGCCCTCACCTGATTCCTCCCCTGTTGAAAATGTGATAATGAGCAACATGAGTACTTTCCTGGTTTTTAACACGCTCCTCCTGGGCCATGGGATGCACTAAAATCCCACAATATTTGATATGTTAAGGGCTCCTTCAAGATGCCAAAGAGATTTCCAAAATTCTTTTCATTAATGTCAGTCAAAGGTGGCTCAAGCATGGTCAGTGATGGCTATGTATTTAACTACAATAATCAGAAGCAAGGAAGCAAAAGCAAACATTTCACATGTGAATACAGAGGCTTCCCAGCACTCCTAAACACCCAAGGTTGGGATAACGTAACCTTGAAAAAGGGGGAACATACCTGCATGTCTGTCACCACTTTGATCAAGAAGCTTCTCAAATGGTACCTATTCTAATTAGTTCCAGTATCAAAAGACATTAAAGTAACTCACCTGGCAGTAAAGACCACCAAGCACTTCAGCAAAGAGAACATTGAAATTGTCCCTGACTGTGAACAACTTGTTAAGTATATCTGTGATAGATGCTGATAGCTAAACCCAATTGGGAAAAGTGAAAATCAACTAAAAGACCTGGTCCTTACTCCTGAGTTGCAGATGACCCAAGACAATGAACATTTCCTTCTTCACAATGATGAACCTGATGCAAAAAAGGATCATATGTTATGCCACCTATAAGAATCTAGAGCAACTTCATGATACTAAGACTTGGCTCTGTGATGGGACATTTGTAACATGTCCTAAGTTGTTCTATCATCTGTGGGTAGTGCATGCTTAGCTTGATGATAAAGTCTTCCCATTTGCATATTTTATTCTTTCTGGAGCCTCAGGGGAGATATACCTAAGAGCATTAAAGATTCTACAGAGGGACTGAAAGCTATTTCCACTGAGGCTGGAAAAAATCCTGGTCTGTTATCAAAACCGCAGGCTCAACCTGCCAGCAAGGTTCCAACCAAGCAGGTTTGTGACCCGCAATCTGACTTCCCAGTGACCTGTAGCCAAACTAGGAAGTCAGCTCAAACTACCAAATCCGTCAATATGAACAGATGATGATTGTTTACAGTGGATGTCTTTTTTGGCACTTGAATCACTACCAGGATCAAGCCATCCCTTCTTTCATCCAACTATATGATCAAAAATCATGTTCCTGCTATCCATGGATTCACTATGACTATATAATCACTATCTCTTAATAAGAATTATCATCTAGTTTCCAAATATTTTCTCCCTTTTAACTCTTCTAAAACAGCACAGTTACAACACTGTCAAAAAGGGCCAATCCTGATGACACTGATAAAGATGAAGTCACCCTAGCTGCTGAAAAAAAAGGAACACAATAGAGATCTTGGCCCCAAAATAATCATCATCAATTATGAGACAGCCCAATACAATGCCTTTGTAAACACCTTTAATGGTGAGGTACAAGGGTGTTTCTTTCATTACCAACAGGCTATCACTAGACGCCTTTAGGGCAAGACCCTTCTCAGCTCTCTCACACAACAAGATACAACTGGTAAATGCAAGTTTCTTATCCAGAAGTTTGTTGCTCTTGCATTTATTAAGCCTGAGCATGTTGGCCAAGGATTTGAGCTTCTCTGTAGTGACCATTAGGCTTTGAGCCATAAAGCTGAGTTCCAACACTTCTTTGACTATTATGAGCCACAGTGGGTGGGGCGCAAGATGATTAGCTGCAGGGGCAAGCCAACAGCAAAGGCAAGCTGAAATTGCTATCAGGCTGTTATCAAGGATGAAATGAAGACAACATTGTGTCTGGAAAACTAGCATAAACGGCAACTGCCAGAATTAACTCATTCTGCAAGTTGACTTACTATATGTCAATAATCAGAATTAAAAATACTTTAATGTCAACAGCATTGAAAAGTCAGAATTAAGTTTTAACTCATGCAGACTACTAAATGTCGACACTTTTTTAATAAGCAGAAACCTGTTCCCTGAACATTTTACTTAAAAAAATTAAGCTTCAAGAAACTTTTTAGGGTAATGTGACAACATAGATTTTAAAATTTCCATAAAAAATTATACATGAATATTAAAAAAATTCATAAAAATACACTTTTATTTATTTTACTATGAAATTAGCTATCTTTACTATAATCATTTTTTCCCACTTATAAAAACAAAATAAATCTAATAAACAAAAGATACTACATGAAATTTCACGTATTATAGCAAAATATAGCAATCAGAAACAGTAATATAAAGTTTTTTCTATATTGAAAACTACAAAACACGTATAATTTACTAGTAAAATACCAATATAGGCCATGTAATACAGTCTAAAGCATCAAACTATCAATAAAAATCAATGATTTTATAAAATAGTACCATAAATTATTAATGAGTTATTTAGAATAACTATTTATTTAAAAATATTATACTTAATATATAAGAACTATATAAAAATTAGGCAATACTCAATAAATTTAATGAAAAACTTGACTGTAATAACCTGGGTGCCATTAAGAACTGTGGTAATCTTATTGATGTATTCTCCAATCTCTGAAAGCTTATATTTGGCCTTGACAACGTCCTTAATCTTCCCTTTATACTGTTTCTCTTTGGTGGTTCTCTTCTTCTTAGATGGGTGGTTCTCAATATCTCTGATGGATGCAGCAGTCTTCCCCTGTTGGACTTTGAGGTGCTCGTAGAAGGTGTTGTATCTGGGCTTGATTCCAAAGGAGGACTTGATATGCTTATGGCAGCCCTCCAAAGATGAAGTATTTTTCATCTCATCCTTAAGAACTGCCTGGTAGCAGTTCCAGTTGGCTTTGGCTCTGGGCTTGGTGACCTTACGTCCAATCCACTGTGGTTCATAATATTCAATGAAAGGGTAGAAGGCACCATCATGTTTCTTGGCATATGAATCCTGGCATAGAAGCTCAAAGGCTTGTCCAGCATGCTCTGGATTTACAAAGGCTAGTACTCCAAACTGCTGAATTAAGAACTTGCACTTTCCTGATGTATCTAGACGGTGGAGCTTGATGAGCTCAGGTAGACCCTTTAGTTGCCTGTTGACAGCCTGTTGATAATGGAAAAAACACCCCTGTACCTCTCCATCAAAGGTATTTACAAAAGCGTTATACTGGGCAGTTTCATAGTCCATGATTATAGTTGAGGGGCCAAGTGCTTTATCTTGAGCTTCTTTTTCTGCAGCAAGGGTGGCTTTATCCATTTCATCATCATCTGGGTTGGCTCTAGTGTTATGGCCAGGGGGACTCTTTCTATTACTGGGTAGGGCTTTAATGCCCTCCTGAAGGATTTTTAAGGCCCTTGTGTAGATCTCTTCTGCTGCCCCAGGAAGCAGAAAGTAGGCAAATGGGAGCACCTTGCCTTCAATAAGGGAATGTACAACCCATAGTTGGTAAAAAGGCGGGGGCATACTGCAAAGGTACCATCACATAACCAGGTCTCTGAATCCCTCAACTGCTCCAGGTTCTGTTGTGTAGCATAGCATATAATTCTTGCCTCTGCTGTAGGACCATCATCATGTAAAAGGAATACCTCATCACCATTAAACATCTTTAACTCCTCTGTCAAGACTAACTCTCCTTGAACCATGGCTGATTTCTTATGGGGGACTAGGTCACAGCGTTTGTCACATATGTACTTCACTAGCTGGTTGCGGTCAGGGATGAGCTTCAGGTTTTTATTACTTAGGTGTGTGGTGGCCTTAACTGCCAGATCAGAAGCCTTGACATCTTTGGAGACTGGGACCATTTGGTAGAGGTACCACTTTAGAAGCTTTTCAATAAGATTTATTGGAGCATTGCATGTGTGCTCTCCTTTTTCACTAGTGACTTTATACCATCCTTCTGTATTGATTCTGGTAGCACAGCTTCTATCTTCACATACATAATGCTTGCTTCTTCCTGCTCTCTTCTGATTGTTGCAATTGAAAACATAGCCATCACAGACTAAACTTGCACCTCCTTTGACAGACATTAGAGGGAAAAACCAAGGGAACTTCTTTGGGAGCTTAAACTCTCCTTTGACGTTACATATATTGTGAACCTTTAGGGGATCCCATGGGCCAATTGGTGCTTGATGATAGTCAGACAGGTAATCATCAGGATCTTCTTTATTGATACTTGATGAGGAGGATGGAGGTGCAGATTTGTTGGGTGGTGGAGGGGAATTATCTGGAGTTGGATTGTTGCGCTTTCTGGACTGGGATGAGCTTGATTCCTTGGGACTTGATTCCTTTAAGCTTGATTCATCTGGGCTTGGCTGGGGTTCTGGACTCTTGGGTGTCTTCTTTTTTCTTTGCTTGTTTAGTGGAACCTCATCTCCTTCTGATTGGTACCAGCTGGGAGAAGAGGAGGGGGCAGGGGAGGGCTCTTTGCTTTTAGGATCTGGGGTCTCCTCCTTTGTCTTCTGTTTCTTTGAGGACTCTTTGGCTGGTTTTTTGTTGGGGTAGGGACTTTGGGCCTTTCCAGAGGCTTTGGGCACTTTCTTGGTTGACTTGGGGTTTTTTGTTGCTTCTTGGAAGATTTTTCCTATAATAATTAGAGTATAGTTGATAAAGTAAGAATAATCATATGAGACATGAATAAAATTAAATAATAATCACTTGTTTTAAATTTTATTATTAAGTAAATAGTTTATAGAAGTATAGAAAGTAATTTTAGAGCTAGTTTATTATTAAAAAATAGAAAAAAACCCATGTTTAAATAAAAAGTTGACATTCTGGTAGTCACAGCAGTCAAAAATATTTAATTTAGTTTGTCAGCATAAAAAAACGCTTTAATTTTGATGTTGACATACTGACAGTCAGCATTAAAGTGGAAAAACACTATGTAAATCACTTATAAAGCTTGGTTAATATTTTCTGGAGTTGGTTTTTTAAGGCCAAAATTGATTATTTTTAAATTTAAAAAATTAAAGAGTTGCATATGTAACTTATGAAAACTAAATAATAGGGATTGTAGAGGGAAGTCTGAAGTACAGCCCCGGAGACTTTGGCCTGAATTACCATACCATTGTATGTGTGCTTTTTGTTAAGCGGCAGTGTTTTACTAATAAATAAGTGAAGGTGTCAACATTCAGGCAGTCAGCGTTCTTTTATAGCAACTCTCCTATTAAATCTTGCTTAAATTATGTCACTTTGTTTGCTTAGCCAAGCCCCTTTGTTGCAATTTAGGCAACATGTCAATTTGACACAAAGTTGACATTATAAATACATATATAAATTCTAGTTTTAACATATGTGTGTTGGCTTAAGTGGACTTCTGGAAATAAGCTATATTTTATCCAGTGAGTTTAAAATAACAGTAAATATCTAAATAATACAAAGAATGCTCTGAAAGTTGGCATATGTCTTTGTTCAATGCTTATCTTAATATATATTTAATAAAAACAGTAGTATAAAATATAAAAAATAGTTATTTTTAGAATATTATGTATTTTATTAAGAAATTTATGGATTTTCATTTGATTTTGACATCCAGATATTACTTAATTTAGTCAACCTTAATGTAAAAGTACAAAGAAACTTACATTTTCATAGTAAATTATATTAGTTTTTTGGCTTAAAATTAAGCCTTTGTTTAAATGATGTCAACATTATGTCTGTTCCTTTTTATTTTTGCAATTCTGACTTAATAATTCACTATGAAAAATTAGCTTAGTTTTGGAAATGCCCAATTCCGGCAGATAAATACCAAAATAATGTCAACTTACTGAATGTCAACAAATTGTCAACATTTGGTAAGTTGACTTTTGGAATGAGTTAATTCTGGCGGTTGCCACATAAACATCTAAAGTCCTTCTTTGGATTGAATCACATATACAACACCTTCTTTGAGCACCTAAAGGCTGAACAGGGAAAGACTTTCTTCTCTCTTTGGGATATAGAAGTAGGGCTCCAAAGAGGAGAAAACATTGCAAGGCTAGCATTTAAAAAGAGCAGATAAAGACAGATTATAAAATAAGTACAAGCCATCTGAGATTGGGAAGCAGATAAGCAAGATTTCCACTGTACTCTGTTGCAACAAACCTAAAACTTAGTTTAAAATAAACATTTTTGGCTCTTTCTAATATTTTATTATATAATTTTAAGGTTAAAACTAGTAACATTATTAGGCAAGATACTTTAAATAAATATTTTAGAAATAATTGATAGTTTTTATAAAAGATTTTTATGCTAGTGATAAGGAGCGCCTTTTTGGGAAAGATTTGAATATAGAATTGGAAGAGAAGAAGTATATTTTATTGGATAATACATTAGACTTATATAGCTTTAGCTGTGGCGGGGATTTTAGTTAGATCAAATCCAGGGGCTGGTCATGTGCTGGATGAGTTTGGGTTGCTGGATACCTGGACAGTCATGTGATATTTATTTGTTGCCATTTCTGGTATGTCAAATGGTATATTGGAAAGGCATCAAATTGAGCAATGGCTGGATGTTAGGTGTGATGGTAATAACCGGAATACTTGTACATCCAGACCCTCAACACCCCCCCTTAAGGGGTTACTTAGGTATATCAGGAGGGGGCTTTGTCTTGACAGCTGCTGCCTGATGTTCCTGGAGTTGTTTACTAGTGGGCACCAACTGGGTCAAGTGTTCTTCTTTGCTAGGACAGAGGCAAGATCTGTGATACTTTTTGGTAATGGGTTCTTTGGCACCCTAGAACTTAACCAGGTAGGTGTTCCTGTCTGGTTGGTATCTGATGATTCTTCCTGGTCCTCTGTGTACTGAGTCTAGCTTTTTTCTGCTCCCAGCTAGAACCCAGACAGGGAGTTGATGGAGAGTGGGTCCTCTGTTGAGGTTACCTTTTGGGGTTTAAGTCTCTTTGTTTCTGCCAGTTTGGCTTTGAGGCGTATGTGTTGTAGAGCTGGTTTCTGTTCTACTGTGGGAGGTTTCCCCGGGGGAATCTTCACATATGGTTGATTATTGCAGGTGACTATTTCTGGCTTGTACCTGTATGTTAGTTCTAACGGTGAGTAGCCTGTTCCTTGATTGGTACAGACCCAGGATACTAGTTATGCATGTTTCACATAGAGTGGCCATGTGTCTTTGGCTTTGCCATCCATTATTTTCTCCAGGGTTCTGATAAGGCTGCTGTTCAGGCATTCAACTTTGCTGTTGGCCTGTGGCCTTTAGGGCAAGGTTGTGGAGTATTTGATGTTCTTTGTTTTTAGATTGTTGTTTACTACGTGGCCTGTTAACTCTTTTGCTCCTTCTGTTATGATGTAGTCTGGAGTGCTGTAGTCCACTATGATTGCTTTATTGATGAATCAATTTATTGTTTATGCCTTGTGATCTTTTGTTGCCCAGAAGATGGGCCAACATGTGCCAAAGTTGATGGCTACAATTAGGAAACATTGATTTGTTTTGGTTTCCGGGAAAAGTCCCACTACATCCAGTTCCCAAACCTTAAATGGTTCAGGTCAGGTACTTTGTTGACTGTTGGCTGTGGCGCCTTAGTGCTGGCGTATTTTTCACACACTGTGCACTTCTTTAGAACATCAATTATGTCTTGCTTCAGGTTGGGCCACCATGCTATCTCTTTTAATGTGAGATATAGGTTGTTAGCCTTTGTGTGTCCTAGCAGACAATGGTGTCTTAGTATAGTGTCAACTCTCTGAGTGAGTGGGATGTATGGAATGTGTTTATCCTTGATGATTTGGTATATCATGCCATTTGATACGTGGAAATTTTTTTCATTCCTTACTAGCGTATCATGGGTTAGTTGGTGTGTGGAGGGATCCTTTCCTTTTGTCTTGTACTCAGTGTTGTATAGGTTGGGCAAGTCAGAGTCCAGGTGGTCAGGGGGATCCTCTCTTGACTGGCATAGCCTAGAGAGAGCATCAGCTGTAATCAGTTCTGCCCCTTTTTGTATTGGATGTCCAGGTTAAGCTGTTCCAGAAAGGACATCCATTTTGCTTGTTGTTGTGCAAGTGCATTCTGAGTTTTGAAACATATTAAGGATTTATGGTCAGTTAGCACTCGGACGTATAAGTGTCCTTCAAGATAACATCTCCATTTCTTGCATGTGTGATATATGCTAGCAATTCTTTATTGTGTATTGGGTACCTTTGCTCAGTGTTTGTTAGTTTTCTGCTTTTGTAACATACTGGCAGGAAATCTTGCTGCCCTGGCTGGCGGATGCATAGGACTACGCCAATGGCAGTGTCATTAGCGTCTGACTCAAGCTTGTAGCACCCGTTGTTATTAGGGTATTGCAAGATTGGTGCTTAAATCAAAGCTTGTTTTAATAGTTGTAAATTCTTGTTGCATTCTGGAGTCCAGATGAATTTCTTTTTGGTATTACCCTTGGTTAAGTCATTGATTGGTGCGGTGAGCTTTCTGCAGTCTTTCATGTATTTCCTTAGGTAAGCTACCTTTCCTTGAAAACATCTAACTTGTTTAACAGAGGTGGGGTGTTGCATGTTATTTATGGCTTTTATTTTGTCTGGATCTGCTTTGATGCCACTGTCAGAGACAATGTGGCCCAAGAACAGGAGTTCCTTTTCCATAAATTGGCACTTACTTGGTTTTGCATAAAGTTTGTGCTTTGCAAGACAATCAAGTGTGTTGTGTTCTGAGGCGCAGCACAGACACACAACGGGAAATCCTAACCTTAGGATTGGATTTGTACTAAGTCTTGGTTAGATGACAGGGAAGGCAAATGTGTTTACCTTGCGGCCCTGGAAGAATAATATCTACTAGTTGTGGCTAGAGAGAGGCGCGGAAGTACAGAAGACACAAAGGCAAAAATGTGAATAGAATTTAAATTTTATTGGGTATAAAGATTGGGAATATATACTGTGTAGCTTTACCACAAAACAGTACATAGACAGTAGGATCACTTGCCACCAGCACTAGTGGGGCAAGTGAGTTGCACAGGATCAAGAAACCAAACAATTGTATTTCCTGATCCAGTCATTAACTCATTTCAAGAGGTAAAAGCAAAAGCAAGCAATTTGTCCTCAAAATAGCCCACCAAAGGCAAAATTGAAACACAGTGAATGGCAGCATTCACGTCATTGTCCCCCTCTAGATTGGCCTTAGGGGGTGGTACTTGTGGAGGAACTTGGCATGCATACAAGCAAACAGTTGATCACTAGAGAGGAGTTTTAAAGTATACTCTGATCCTTGTTTGAAGGTCACTTCTAAAGGGCCAATCCACAGAGAGTCCAACTTATGTGCACAACCACCTACTCTGTGTTGATAGTAAAGTACATGGTCACCAACATCAAATTCAGGCAGGGGGGAGCGTCCAGCATTTTTGGGAGAGAGCTCAAGCATCTTAGTCTTATATGCAGAAGTGTAGGCTGTGGCCTGTATATCAATTATGTGGTTGACTAGGTCCTTAATGTGGTTGTCAGGATTCATGGCCTTATCAGAGGTAAGCAGGGGGCCCCCAAGAGCAAAGGGGTAGTAGCCTCCCGCCCATACAGCATAGCAAAGGGGGAATACCCAGTAACACAATGTTTGCTAAGGCGGTACACAAAGAGAGAGGCAGGTAAGTATAGGTCCCAGTTGGCAGCCCAGAGTAGGTGAGCTTCCTCATGATAGAGACCAGTGTTGAATTTGCACAGTCAACTGCCCCATTGGTAGACAGATTGTAGGGGGCAGAGAAGAATTGGTGCAATCCCAAAGCTTCAACAACAGAGGTTACTAGCTTGGCATTGAAGTTAGTCCCATTATCTGAGAGCAGCACTTGAGGACAGCCATGGCGGTAGAAAACATCTTGCAACAGGAAGGCAGCAGTTTTCTTAGCCGTGATGTCCTTTGTAGGGCAAGACTCTACCCACTTGCTGAAGTGATTGACAGCAACCAGAATAAAGCAACACCCAGAAAGTGAGCGGGGAAGAGGACCTACCACGTCAATGCTAACAGTGTGAAAGGCATGTTGCAGGGGAACTAATTTGAACTTGTGGGCAGCAGCTTGAGGCCTCTGTAGCTGGCAGCCGTGGCAGCTAGCTATGACGTCTGGGATCAGCAGGCAAAGGTTCTCCCAGAAGTAGTTCTTCTGAAGCCAGTCAAAGGTCTTGGCAATGCCTCCATGCCCAGTCTCTTTATGAGCTTGTGACACCAACAAGAGGCAAAGACTGGGTTGTACATAAGGCAGATACTGGTCTTGTACCTTTTTGAAGAGATGATTGTGTCATATGAGGATATCTTTGGATAGCTTGGACAAGGCCAGTTGTACCTCTTCTGTCTCACTTTCCCAAGAAGAAGGGTACCCAATTAGTTTGTATAACCGTTTGGCCTCTGCAGGATGCAAAGCAAGAATGGGCATTCTGGAGAGCCCATCAGCGTTCTGATGTTGAATCCCAGGGCAATGGAGCACCGTGAAGTTGTATCCCTGCAGACGTAGAGCCCATCTAGATAGGCGCCCTTCAGGTTCCTTAAGCTGCTGTAACCATTTAAGAGAAGCGTGGTCAGTGACAACTGTGAAGTGGGTGCCATATATGTAATGACAAAACTGCTTGACTGCATGCAACATGGTGAGGCACTTCTTCTCTGTGATACTATAGTTCTTCTCATGCTTGTTTAGCACACAGGAAGTGTGAGCCACAGGATGATCTACACCCTTGTTGTCCAGTTGGGCCAGAATGGCTCCAATAGCTAGATTGCTAGCATTGGTGTACAGGATAAACTCCTTATCATAGTTGGGATATACAAGAATTGGCACCTCTTTGAGCTTTTGTTTAAGGGTCTCAAAGGTTTGCTGTTGACTGGCGGTCCATTCAAAAGGAACATTACGTAATAGCTGGACTAAAGGTTCACTAGTATTGGCAAAGTCAGGGATAAACTGTCTGTAGTAGCCCATCATCCCCAAGAAGACTTGTACTTCTTGCAAGTTGGTGGGCGGAAGCATTTTGTTGATGGCTTCAACCTTCTTAGTCATTGGGAAAATCCCTGTCTGGGTTACTTTGTGGCCCAAGAATTCAAGAAATTCTTTGAAGAAGGCGCACTTGGAAGGCTTCAGTTTGAGGCCAGCTTCTCAAATCTTTATGAACACCTCTTTGAGATGAGCCAGGTGATTGGTGAAGGTAGCGCTGAAAACTGTTATATTATCCAAGTATACTAGGACGCACGACAACTTCAAGTCCCAAAGAATGGAGTCCATGGCCCTTTGGAAGGTGGCCGGGGAGTTGCAAAGTCCCTGTGGCATGTGAGTAGGCTCAAAAAGCCCTTCAGAAGTAATTAGTGCGGCTTTCTGATGATTCTTGGGTGAAAAGTTAACTTCCCAGTATCCAGATGCCAGATCCATGGCAGAGAAGAACTTGGAGCCTCCCAAGACGTTGGAGAGAATCATCAATACACGGCAAGGGGTACAAGTCCTTCTTGGTCAAAGAGTTCAATTGGCAATAGTCCATCACAATACAATGACCCCCATCCTTCTTCTTTAAGATGAGTAGTGGGGATGCCCAAGGACTTTGGGAAGGCACCAGCAGCCCAGTGTCTAACAGTTGTTTGAGCTCTTTAGATACTTGGGCGTCTTCTACACAACTGCAGCAATATGGCTTAGCACAGAAGAGGGGGGTGTCACCAGTGTCAATCTGATGGATAACACCTTTGGCTAACCCATAATTGGTATTGTCCTTAGCAAAGATATTGTAAAATTGGTCTAGTAAATCTAGCACCTCTTTCTGTTTAACCAGGGACATTTGTGGGAAGTCTTGTGCAGTGAACAAAGATAGGAATTGTGGCTCATCCTCTGGTAGGTTAAAGTCTTGAAACGTACCAAGGGGATGAAGAGACAGTACGTCAGGAGCGCTCAACAACTTGCCATATTCAACAACCTGCCCCCTAGATACGGTTATGGGGATTGCAGTCAGGTTGGCTACTAACAAATGAACAGGGTCTTTATGAGAGACATCTAGGATTCCAGGACAGAGGTAAGGTTTGTTGCGTCCTAATGAGGGGGGAGAGTACAACTCCAAGAAGGTGCGGTCAGGTAGTTCATAGGATATCTGGGAGTTTAGGATAGCCTGGGAGCCAGGTGGGATGGTGACAGCAGATGTGGCTAGGAGAGAGATCCCTTCAGAAGCAGGGCAAGCCATGGGTGGACAATTCATGTTTGAAGAGTGGGTGCAATACTTGAGGTTGAAAACCCCAGTGGGGTATTCCAAGGCACAAGTCTTGAGGCATTTCCCAGGAACTTTAACTGGCTCTTCAAAGATTAAGGGGACTTCATAGCCTAGAATAGAGATGTAGCCATCTTTCAAGTTGATTATCCCATTATATTCCCTAAGGAACTAGGTGCCAACTAGGATATTGTAACTCTCATTTTCCAAGACAACTGCTGGCGCAGCTAGGAGAAGCTTGCCAAACCGCATGGGTAGAGCAGAGTAAGCCCCTATGGCACAGGTCATAGACAGTCCAGCCGTACCATATGGCTGGTGATAATTAAGGTCAGGGGCAAGTTTGAGTTTCTTCACAAGATTGGAGGAGACAACATTGACTGGCAAGCCAGTGTCTAGAACTGCCTTAATCTTCACTTTTTGAATGGATATCTCTACTCAAGTGGTAGTGCAACCAAAGGGTGGAAGAACAGCCAAGATATCTTGAGCCTCTGCTAGTTTCTTATCCCACTTCTCAATCATGCATCTTAACCCTGGGAACTCCTTATAAATAGTCTGGAGAGGGAGTGAAACAGATACATTCTCAAAGACAGCATCAGCTACCTCAGCAGCTTCTTCTGACAACTCCACTAGCACAGGGTACCTCTTAGCCTGAGTGAGATAAGGGTGTGAGACAATTTCCTTGGCTTCAGGCAAAGGCTTAGTGGTAGTTGTAGTCTTTCCTGAGTGTAACTTATAGGGGACTGTAATGGTTTTGGGAACAGCCAGAACAGAGTACCCATATGCATCAGTGTTGTCAACATCAGAGTCATACAGGTCAGAGTCATCAGAGATATCATATAACAGAAGGAGGATAGGAGGAGCCTCATTATTAGCAGGCTTGGATTCAGCCATAGAGGGAGGGATTGGAAGAGACAGGAAAGAATTGTCAACTGAGAGCGTCTCTGCCTCTAGGTTGACTGCTCTTTTCCCGCCTGTTCCTTTGGATCAGCTCCTTCAACCCGCGGATTGGTGCAGACTCAAGAATGATGACCTATCTGACCACAGTTGTGGCAACCTTGGCGTCAAGGAGGATTCTGCAAGTTCATGGTAAGAATGCAAAAACCACAGGAAGATGAATCAGAGTTAGAAGCAGCTCAACTTTCCCTAACAATGGCGCCAGAGTGGGTAAGATGCATATCTTGCAACAACGTCTTTATGCTCTTCATGGAGGAAAGCATAGCCTTATGGGCTTTGAAGTGAAGGCACAGAAGTTGGTTAACTTTGAGGGCTTGAGCACAAGCCATGTAGGCTTCATGGGCTGTCAACTGTCTGCTTGTAATCAGTTGCTGTCCTTCCATGTAGAACCTGTCTGCAAACTTGGCTAGTGTCTCTTTAGGCTTAAAAGCAATATGCATGAAGGCATCCTTCTTTACTTCCAGGCTAAGGTCACCACCAAACTCATCAATTAGAAGCTGCTTCATATCTTCCCACGTCTCAATGGAGGGTAGTTCTGGAACAACTACCTCTTGGCAGGTCAGGTATAGACAGGTCAGAATGTGTTCCTTCTTGACTTCATCCAAGGCTCTTTGCATGGCAGTTTTGTAGATAGTTAGGAAAGCTGCAATGGTTGAGGTTCTGGGGTCAAAGGCTTGCTTAAAGGTAGGCTTGAAATGAGTTTTGAGAGTTGGGCAACCATTGTTGCTATCAAGTACGTTTATATGCGGGGAAAACTCTTCTTCAGATTCTGAGGGGGGCTGCCTAGCCCATAGCTGGCAAGCACTTTCTTCCAGGGTGGTAAGAGTCTCAACAGCGCGGGCCCCAGTATTGACAGCTTGAGTGGTTTGTTGTGCAGTAGTATCTAAGCATTGACCTTGGGTGGTCACTATTGTGGAGAGTTCAGCCAGTTGTGAAGTAAAGGATGGCCCCACCAAGAGGCAAGGGGCAAATATATCATTTACAGATTCAATTACTTCATTCATCTCTTGTATGTCTCTATCCAGCTCAGTGTGGTCCCGCTTCAATTGATCCACCTTTATAGCTAGGGCAATTAATTCCCTAGCACATTGGATTTGAGGTGCTCCAGATAAACCAGGGCAGCAACCATCCTCATCAACAACCCCAACTGGACTAGCAGCAGTTGCCATCATTCCACGTAGGGAGGCAAGTTCTTGCTGTAGTTCCGCAATTTGGGTAGTCAGTTCAAGAACCTGGGGGTCAGGTTGAGGCGCCTCATCAGGACGTCCCTGACTGCAAGTAGTTGAATGTAGTTCTCAAATTGCATCCCATATTCTATGCTCCCTATCCACCAAGTCATCAGAAGGGGGAGAGGGTGGAACATCTGGCTTGGGTGTAGACAGTTCATTTACTTGAATCTGGAGTTTGGCTATGGTAGCAGCGGTGGCCGCTCTTTCTTGCTCAAATGCAGTACTGAGTTCATTAAGGCCGCTAGCAGAAAAGTCTGCTACCTGCTGTAGCTGCTCAAAGGAATATGTACTAAAGGCATTGAGCTGTTGCACAAGTTTCTTGAAGTCAGTGAGATAAGCGTTTAAGGTGGAATCCACCTGAGCTTGCCAGGGTTGTTCTAGCTGGTGAAACTTGTGTAGACGTTCTCTCACATATTTGGGGATAGACTGGTACATTTGTTAAATAGAATTAACCAAATGGGTCTGGGAGGTGACAGAGTTGCATTGATTGTCAGATACCAATAAAAACAGGGAATGAATCCACTGTTGATAGGCAGCAAACTGGTCCCAGTGATGAGTAATTGCAGCTTGCAGAGATGAGATTTCTTGGACGTGGAGCCCCAACATCATTTGATGGTGGGCCAAGGCAGGCTGCAAAAAGGATGATAGTAAGTGCTCAGCAGAGCCACCCGCAAAGAGGATATGTTGATGAAATTGAGGAGCCACAATTAATTTGTAGTATTCAGCCCAACTGAACTGCAACTGAAGGCAAGGGATGGCTCCTTCACGGGCTATCCCAAGGGCTACTGACATGACTTGGTCCAAGTCAGGGGTACCCATGGGGTAAGCAACTAGGCAGGGACCACTCCCAAGGTTAAGCACAGTAGGGACAATAGGCTGGTTGGCAATATCTTCCTCAATAGGAGGAATGGTTATTTCAAGTGAAGTTGACTCTTGTATAGGCGGAGGCAAAAGACCTGAAAATGTGGATGCAAAGGGGATAACCAAGGGGCTTACAGCCCCTGTATTGAGCACCATTTTTGTTGTATTCTGAGGCGCGGCACAGACACACAACGGGAAATCCTAACCTTAGGATTGGATTTGTACTAAGTCTTGGTTAGATGACAGGGAAGACAAATGTGTTTACCTTGCAGCCCTGGAAGAATAATCTCTACTAGTTGTGGCTAGAGAGAGGCGCAGAAGTACAGAAGACACAAAGGCAAAAATGTGAATAGAATTTAAATTTTATTGGGTATAAAGATTGGGAATATATACTGTGTAGCTTTACCACAAAACAGTACATAGACAGTAGGATCACTTGTCACCAGCACTAGTGGGGCAAGTGAGTTGCTCAGGATCAAGAAACCAAACAATTTTATTTCCTGATTTAGTCATCAACTCATTTTGAGAGGCAAAAGCAAAAGCAAGTGATTTGTCCTCAAAATAGCACACCAAAGGCAAAATTGAAACACGGTGAATAGCGGTATTCACAACAGAGAGTCTCACAGACATGCATGAGGTGTTCCTCTTTTGTTTTTGAAAATATGATGATGTTGTCAAGGTAACATAATGTGTTCAAGAGTCTGTTTAGTGCCTGGTTCATCATGGTGAAAAATGTTACTGGGGCGTTTGTCATCCTAAAGTTCATTACTTTACATTCAAACGGCCCAAATTGTGTTCAAAACACGGTCTTTGGTATGTCTTTCTCTTTAACTTCAACTTGATTATAACCAGATATGAGGTCAATTTTTGATAAATATTTTGCTCCAGAGAGTCTTGAAAATAGGTCTTCTATGAGGGAAAGTGGGTATTTATTTTTTACTGTACTTGCGTTTAGTGCTCTGTAGTCAGTAACTAAGCAAAGGGATCCTTCTTTCTTCTTTACAAAGAAAACCGCTGCCCCCACGGGGATTCAGACGGGCAAATGAATCCTTTGGCTAGGTTGTCCTCAATGTGGGATTTAAGTATTTGGGTCTTCATGGGGGAGAGTCTGTATAGGGGTGCTGGCTTAGGCATGGCTTTACCTAGGTCAATGCTATGCTTGACTTCCTGCTCGGGGGTAACTCTGTGAGTTCTTTCTTGAATACATGAGCATATTCATTCAGGAGTGCCACAAGTTCTGGGCATGGGATCTTTTGTGTTTGTATGTTATTAAATTTGGAGTACCTCATTATGTGGAGGATACTATCTTTGGTTAGATGTTCAGAGTCATCTTGATTTATGACTTGGACAAATACTGTGTCTCTTAGAATGAAGTCATTGGGTTCTTTGAGGAATTAAAATTGACTCTGTTGCATTTGATGGTCCTGGTTTTTGTTTTCCAACATAAGCTAGGATTAAGTTGGGTGAACCAGTCCATGCCTGCTACAATGTTGTAGTTTATGCTGTTCATGAAAAGTCCTTTGATGGACGTTTTTATACCTTGGAGGTTGATTCTGAAGGGAGTTGTTTTGCCTTTGAGTAGAACTTTTGATTTATCTGCTGTTCTGGCGTATTTGAAGTTGGATTTGACAACTGGTACTTTGTATTTGGTTAAAAATGGTTTGCTAACCATAGTATGTTGTGCACCAGAGTCAAATAAAATTTTATGTGTATGTGATTTGTAAGTACATGGTTAGACAAGAAGTTGTGAGTAATCTTTAATTTTTAGGCTCATAAAAATGAAGGATTGAAGGACACATAGGATGCACACAGCAAAGTTTGTGCCTTGGTACAGTTTCTTGTCAATTTGGGGGAGACAGGGGCACTTAAGCCTGTTCCCCCTCCACTTTTCCCTTTTCTTCTGTTTTGAGACCTTTGTGGTCAGAGAATATGGGGCCAGATTCATAGCAGGTTGCTGTTTCAGCATTATTAACTTTGGCGGTGTCCTCTTACTTGGGACAGGAGCGGTTTGCACTTTGGCTGTGATTGTCATTGTTTCAATTGGAGTTGCCAGCTATGATTGGTGTTTTGGCGTTTGTTGTCATTGTAGTTTTCTCTGCCATTTCCTTTTGAGGAGTGATTGCTGTTGTGTGCAGCATGTTCCATGTTTGCACGTTTTTCCACACTCTTGGCTTCTGCAATGAGCGCAGGCATAGAGGTGTTGGCCTCTGGACAGATTAAGGCAGAAACAGAGGGTTTCATCCAGTTGATGAATGAGGCTCTGGTGTGTATGTTGTCAGCTTGCGCTGGATTTTGGGTTTTTTGGCATATTTCCTCAAATTCATTGGCGTAAGTCATGATAGTGGTCTTCTGAGGAAGATCACTGAGCTGTATTAAAATGTCTTGGAGAGATTCAGTGACGCGGAAATTGTGGGTGATGTCAGCTTTGAACTCTTTCCAGTTGTCAAGCTGGTTGTCAGTTTGTGAGCCAACCCAGGTGGCAAACCAGTTAGCTGCGGCCTTGTATAGGCGCTTTCTGGCTTCTTGGACTGTGACAGATCCAGGAAATTCATGCTTGCTTTTTCATTATCCCGGTCTGACTCTTTTACGGTTTGACAGGGAATCCTTTAGGTAAGCTTTAATGAACTTGGATTCTAGGCAAGCAATCTTGGCATTAAACTTGTTGCCATCTGGTGATCACTTCCACGTTTTTTGCTTCCCATAGTCTTAGCTGAAGACCATCTCTTTCATTCCATGCTAGTCTTATTTTAATTAAAAGCCAAAAACACAAACATAAAAAATATTGAGGGGAAAGCAACCATAGTCACAATAAGCATCTCTTTTTATTAATCATTATCATGTTTCCATTATATACCAATTGGGGTACATTTGGCTGAAAACCCCTCTGGTTCCAGAATCACACCTGGATTCCTATCACATGGTTTATGACATAACAGCGTCATCCAATCCAGATCTTAACCAAAAAAATCTTCACACTCTTAACCTATAAGAATGTGCCATAATATATTCCAGAATCACCTGATTCTTTCCGTGGAAATGTATTGCTTTGACTTGAAGCATTCTGGACTTCTGGCGCCAAAACCCTGTGGAATATACATATTCCTGATCCAAGCTATCCTTGTTCCAACTGGGAACCAGCTGATCAATCCTGAATGCATAGACACCATTGTCTACATTTAGCTATTTTTGGATTTACTATTTTTTTGCGTTAAAAACCCATTAAAACACTTTGAAACTCAAACCAGGCGCCACTGTGGCGCCCAGCAATTTCCCCAGGCGGCGCCCCAGCGCCTCAGCGCCTGAGAAAATTTGATAGCAGCACTTTGCAAATCCATTAGGCGGCGTGGTGGCGCTTTTAACCCAATGAATTTGCCAACACGGCACTTTTAAACCACAATTCAGGGGTTTACTTTTGGTTAACCTTTACCAAACTTCTTGACACAGTCAAAGCAATTAAATAATATAATTAAATTCTCATTAATTATTCCAAGCATATATTAATTAACCTTCCCAGTTAATTAATCCGTTTGAAGACAACAAGTCTTCACTTGATACAGTCAAGTCCATTTTGGCCCTATGATTAAATCCTCATCAATCATATTCCAGGGTATATATTAACCTCCATGGTTAATTAGATGGTTTGAGACACCTAGTCTCATAATCTGAATTGTTCAGATTATTTATTATGACCCTCAATTAGTACAGCCTAATTGATTCCTGGGTATCAATTAACCTCCCTGGCTAATTAGACGGTTTAAGACACCCAGTCTCATAATCTGAATTGTTCAGATTATTCATTACAGCCCTCAATTAGTACAGCCTAATTGATTCCTGGGTATCAATTACTATGCTGGAAAGTCTCTCCAAGGCCAATCCTATTGTTTTGAATTTCAACCTATGAAATTCATCACAATTCAACCTCTTTGTGAAACCACAGCCCAATGTGACTGTAGTATGGTCACATGGACCCATTTTTTGTGAGGAATGCGGCTGGCGCAGAGTTTCACGGCTGAGTGGTCTAGCCAGTTGATGATGTTTTCTTTGTTTTTACCAAAGAACTTGTCAATACCAATGTACTTGGTGTTGGTAACTTTGCCTGCAATAGGCAGTTGTGTGTTTGTCTGTGGTTGTAGAGAGCAACTGTATTGAATTATCTTGGCGCATTCTTTGGGCATGATCATTCCTTCAAATACAGTGCATCCACTAGGAATATCTTCATCAATGTGGTGGGTGCAGAAGTACGTTTTCCAGGTATCCTGGGATGTGGCCTGGTTGAGTACGTGGGCAAAGGTGGGCGGATTCTGTTCAGTCATTTTCTCTTTCATTGGTGTGGTCAAAAACCGTAGTGCATTCAGTGATAAGGAGCGCCTTTTTGGGGAAACTTTGAATATAGAATTAGGAAGAGAAGAAGTATCTTTTATTGGATAACATTTTAGACTTATATAGCTTTAGCTGTGGCAGGGATTTTAGTTAGATCAAACCCAGGGGCTGGTCATGTGCTGGATGGGTTCAGGTTGCTGGATACCTGGACAGTCATGTGACATTAGTTTGTTGCCATTTCTGGTATGTCAAATGGTATATTGGAAAGGCATCAAATTGAGCAATGGCTGGATGTTAGGTGTGATGGCAATAACTGGAATACTTGTACATCCATACCCTTGATACTAGATCCTAGATTATCTAGCTTAAATAGTTGTTTTAGTACTAAAATATATGTAATTTTGGGTTGCTATTATATCAACTTTTCTTAAAAATAAGTATTTATCTTTAGTTTTTTATTTGATATAATCAAGCTTTATTGAGCTTTTCTGGAAAAATAATTTATAAGCTTTTTATATGATAAATAAAAAATTATAGTAAAAACAGTTAATTTTATAGTAAATTATTTTTGAAGTGTATTTTTATTATATTTCTTAATTATTTTGCATTATTTTTTATTTTATTTTTGGATTTTACATGATCATATTACCCTAAAAACTATTTGGAGCTAAATTTTTATTAAGTAAAATGTTCAGGAAACAGGTTTCTGCTTGTTAAAAAAGTGTTGACTTCTAATAGGCTACATGATAGGAAACTTTATCTAGACTTTTCTAATGTGTTGACCTGAGTATAAATTAATTTTGAAAATTGACATGCAGACAGTCAACATGCAGAAAGTTTAAATGCCAACTGTTCTCTAGGGTGATTGGGTGCCTTGATTGGCTAGGAGAAAATTTATTGTACATGATGTCATATTCTGACTCAGGGTGGATGGCAATTGGCTTTTATGCCAGGGAATTGCAAGGGAGCAGCTGTAGTCCTTGGTGATTGGCTTCTGCCAAGAGCATTAAAGAACATCTTTGTAAGAATGTCAGCAATCTTCTTATAGAAAAAAGCACAGTGGAGTTTTTGGCTGCCCTAACCACCTGGCTGAAGGTTGTGAGGTTGTGCCCACGGATGATGTCTCCAATTTTGAAGAGCAACACATCATCAAGGTGAAGATCAGCATGCCTGGCAGGATAAATTGAGACGTCATGGCTGTCTGCTTGGATCTTCTTGGAGGCCACTTCAGCGCACTAAATTTGATGGCTCAGGAAGATTTTGATGCTGGAATTGGCCAAGCTCCAGTTGGCAAGCAGATCAGATAGAAATTTTTGTACCAGTACCCATTGATGTAAATGATTGTGGTTTGGTAAAATTGATAAGGAGCGCCTTTTGGGGAAGCTTCAAATATGGAATTAGGAAAGAAAAGAAGGATCTTTTATTGGATAATATTTTAGACTTATATAGATTGGGCTGTGGTGGAGATTTAGTTGGATCAAACTTAGGGGTTGTTCATGTGAGGGATGGGTTTGAGCCACTGGATACTTGGATTGCATTGTGATATTTCTTAGTTACTATTCTTGGTATATCAAAAAGTATATTGGAAGGGCACCAAATCAGGCAATGGCTGGATGATAAGTAGGTTAGCGTAGCCAGAATGCTTGTACATCCAGACACTTGACACCCCCTTTAAGGGGTTACTCTGGTGCATCAGGAGGGGGCTTTGTTTTAACGGCTGCTGCCTGATGCTCCTGGAGCTGTTTAATAGTTAAAACCAGTCTGGTTGAGTGTTCTTCTTTTATAAGGCAGAGACAGGTTCTGTGGTATTTCTTGACAATAGGGGTTTTGGCATCTTGGAATTTCACAAGATAGGTGTTTTGGTCTGGTCTGTACTTGATGATTCTTCCTGGTCCTCTGTGTACTGAGTCTAGCTTCTTTCTGTTTCCAACTAGGACCCAGATGGGGGAATTGATGGGAAGTGGTTCCTCTGTGGAGGTTGCCTTTTGTGTTTTGAGCCTTTTTATTTCTGCTATTTTAGCTTTGAGGTGTATGTGTTGTAGATTTGGTACTTGTTCTACTGTGGGGGGTTTCCCCAGGAGGATTTTTACGTATGGCTGCTTGTTGCGGGTAATTATTTCTGGTTTGTATCTATATGTTAGTTCAAACATGAGTACCCATCCCTTGATTGATGCGGACCTGGGATACTAGTAATGCATGTTTCACATATAGTGGCCATGTGTCTTTGGCTTTGACATCCATTATTTTTCCAGGGTTCTGATAAGGCTGCCGTTCAGGCGTTCAACTCTGCCGTTGGCCTGTGGCCTGTATGGAGAGGTTGTTTAATGTTTAATGTTTTTGGATTTTAAGTTGTTGTTTATCTACGTGACCTGATAACTTGGTTGCTTCATCTGCTATGATGTAGGCTGGAGTGCCATAGTTGGCTATGATTGCTTTGTTAATGAATTGGTTGATGGTTTTTGCTTTATGGTCCTTTTTTGCCCAGCAGATGAGCCAGCATGTGGCAAAGCCAATAGCTACAATTAAGAAACCTTGGTTTATTTTTGTTTCTGGGAAGGGGCCCACTACATCTAGCCCCCAAACCTTAACTGATTCAGGGTCTGGTACTGGGTTGACTGTTGGCTGGTAAGCCTTTGTGCTGGTGTATTTCTTGAACATTGTGCACTTTTTCAGAACATCAACTTTATCCTGTTTGAGGTTGGGCCACCATATTATCTCTTTTAACGGGAGGTATAGGTTGTTAGCCTTTGTATGTCCTAGTAGGCGGTGATGTCTTAATATGGTGTCAAATCTTTGTGCAAGTGGGATTTAGGGAACATGTTTGTCATTAATGATCTGGTATAAAGTGTCATTTGATACATGGAAATACTTTTTCATTTCTTACTAGCGTATCATGGGTCAGTTGGTGTGTTGAGGGGTCTTTTCCTTTGGTTTTATACTCAGTGTTGTACAAGTTTGGCCAGTCAGGGTCCAGGTGGTCAGGATGATTCTCTCTAGGCTGGCATAGTCTAGAGAGAGCATTAGCTGTGACCAGCTCTGCCCCCTTTTTGTAAATTCACTGCCACCTCTGGCTTTGGATTGCTCAATTTTCCCTTGTTGTACCAAGAAAGGTTCTAAAACGCCTGCAAAACCCCTTAATTCTTTAAATGATTTACCTCACACAATAGATGAGAGGTTTGTGCTGGCCTACCCTGCAGAACCTCTGCCTTTGGTTGCTCCCTCCTGGGAAGAAACACTGGTTAATTTGGACTACTTATTAGCTTGGTATCACCCACTTCTAAAAACCATTAGACCTGGCCAATCAGAGGCTGCCACATTGGCACTGAGCAACACAAGTGAATTCCAAATGACCAGTGCCTCTTCCAGCCAATCAGATCTGACTGCGGAAATTGGAATGAAACCCTCCAGTCCCCCTGCCCCTGCCTAGCAAAGTTTTGCCTCCAGCCAATTAGATTTGGTTCCACTGTCATGTGACCCAACTTATTTGCAGCCCATCCCTTTTATGCAAGCAAGGGGACTTCTAGCCTCCTGCTTGTCTATTTTCCAATAATATTAAAGTTTGGAGCCAATCTTCACTTTATTTTAATATTTGTGTTTTTTTGGAACCCAGTTTGAGTTCCTATAGCCTAAAGTTTTTAGTGTTAGTTTCTGCTTCAAGCTTACCTTCTGTCAGCCGGTTTCAAACCTGGCTTCTCTTCTGGTTCATTATACTAGTATTTGTTCATCCAGTAGTTGCCTTTCCTGTTCTCGCTTTTGAAACCAAGTTCAAAAACTTAAACTTTCAATTGATTTTTCTTATAATACCTATTGTTATTTTGAATTTTCTATTGAAATCATTGATTTCAAACCTGCTCTCACTTCCCGTTGCTCTTAAAGGTATCCAAGGCTATAGTGAAGCTGCCCAGACCCACCCAGTTGCTCCTCCTTGCATCCTGTTCTAAGACTACCCTACCAGGATATTTTCCCTCTGTTTTTGTCCAGAAAACCCTACCCACCTGCCCCAAATTTTGTGAAAAATATTCCTATGATACTCCCAGCGCTTAAATTTGTGGTTTTTTCCCTGGCTCTGTTCTTATTACTTCTGTGGTCCACCTCCCCTGATCTGTGGGCAAAAATCTTTTTGTTGGCCCGTCTGGTAGGTAGAGAACCTGCCAGTCTCTGGGACCTCCCCAGCAGTCTTCTATTTTCTGGAGAGGCTGTGGTCAAGAGCTTGACGTATGATGATTTGGACTTGGACACTGTGGACCTTACTTCACCTGTTTCTGAAGGAGCAGCCCTTCCATGCCTCCCCTTCCCAACGTGGTCCAGAGGCATGCAGTACCCCCTGGGCCCTCCAAGGTGTCCTCTCCTGCTCCTACCCGCACTCCCTGGTTGCTCACTGGCCTGATACTGAATGGTTTGAACGCCTACTTCCCTCAGTTGTCCCTGGTGTCCTCCCTGTGGTCCCCCTCCAAGCGGCCATCCCAGTTCTGCACTGGATGGCATCCTGGTGGTTTGTTACACCAGGATGGGAGCCAAACTTAGTTAGTTTAGCCCCTCTCTCTCACTCTTCTTGTATTGGATGTCAAAATTACGCTGCTTCAGCAGGGACATCCATTTTGCTTGTTGTTGTGCAAGTGCATTCTGAGTTTTGAAACATATTAAGGATTTATGGTCAGTTAGTACTTGGACATTTAAATGTTCTTCCAGATAACATATCCATTTCTTGCATGTGTGATATATTGCTAGCAATTCCTTATTGTGTATTGGGTATCTCTGCTCAGTGTTAATCAGTTTTCTGCTTTCATAACATACTAGCAGGAAGTCTTGCTGCCCTGGCTGGCAGATGCGCAGGGCTGCGCCAATGGCAGTGTCATAGGCATCTGACTCAAGCTTGTAGCACCCGTTGTTATTAGGGTATTGCAAGATTGGTGCTTCAATCAAAGCTTATTTTATTAGTTAGAAACTCTTGTCACATTCTGGTGTCCAGATGAATTTCTTTTTGGCATTACCCTTGGTTAAGTCATTGATTGATGTGGTTAGTTTCCTGCAGTCTTTGATGTATTTCCTTAGGTAAGCTATCATTCTGAGAAAGCATCTAACTTGTTTAACAGAGGTGGGGAGTTGCATGTTATTTATGGCTTTTATTTTTTCAGGATCTGCTTTGATGCCACTGTCAGAGACAATGTGGCCCAAGAACAGGAGTTCCCTTTCCATAAATTGGCACTTACTTGATTCTGCATAAAGTTTGTGCTTTGCAAGTCAATCAAGTGTCTTGCAGACATGCGTGAGGTGTTCCTCTTTTGTTTTTGATAATATGATGATATTGTCAAAGTAGCATAATGTATTTGAGAGACTGTTTAGTGCTTGGTTCATCATGGCAACAAACGTTGTGGGAGCGTTGGTCATCCCAAAGTTCATTACCCTACACTTAAAGGATCCAAATTGCGTACAGAGCACAGTCTTTGGTATGTCCTTTTCCTTTACTTCAACTTGGTTATAACCTGAGGTGAGGTCAAGTTTGGAGAAAATTTTGGCTCCTGAGAGTTTTGCAAACAGATCCTCTATAAGTAGAAGAGGGTATTTATTCTTTACTGTGCTTGAATTCAGTGCTCTTTAGTCAGTTACTAGACACAGAGTGCCTTCCTTTTTCTTTACAAAGAACACTGCACCCCCATAGGAATTCAGACGACAAAAGAATCATTTTGCTAGATTGTCCTCAATGTATGTTTTGAGGGTTTGGGATCCATGGTAGAGAGTCTGTAGAGGGGTGCAGGTTTGGGCATGTCTTTACATAGGTTGATGCCATGTTTGACCTCTTGTTTAGGTGGTATTTATGTGAGTTCTTCCTTGAATACATGAGTGTATTTGTTTAGGAGTGCCGCGAGTTCTGGGCATTGGATTTTTGATGTTTGTATATGATGGAATTTGGTGTACCTCATTATGTGGAGGGTACTATCTTTAGTTAGACATTCTGAGTTGTCTTGGTTTATGACCTGGATAAATATTATGTCTCTTAGAATGATGTTGTTGGTTCTTTGAGGATGTTAAAATTGACTCCATTGTGTTTGATGGTCATGGTTTTTGTTTTCCAACATACACTGGGGTTTACTTGGGTGAACCAGTCCATGCCTGCTACAATAATGTAGTTTATGTTGTTCATAAAAAGTCCTTTGATGGACGTCTGTATGCCTTGGAGGTCAATTCTGAAGGGAGTTTTTTGCCTTTGAGTAGAACCTTTGATTTATCTGCCATTCTGGCGTATTTGAAGTTGGATTTGACAACTGGTATTTTGTACTTGGTTACAAACGGTTTGCTAACCATAGTGTGTTGTTCACAAGAGTCAAATAGGATTTTATGTGTATGAGATTATAAGGGCATGGATAGAAAAGAAGTTGTGAGCAATCTTTAATTTTTAGGTTTATAAAAATGAAGGATTGAAGGACACGTAGGATGCACACAGCAAAGTTTGTGCCTTGGTACAATTTCTTGTCAATTTGGGGGAGAAAGGGGCACTTAAGCCTGTTTCCCCTCCACTTTTCCCTTTTCCTCTATTTTGAGACCTTCGAGGTTAGAGAATGTGGGGTCAGATTCATAGTGGGTTGCTGTTTCAGCATTGTTTACTTTGGCAGTGTCCTCTTTTTTGGGACAGAGCAGTTTGCGCTTTGGCTGTGATTGCAATTGCTGCAATTGGAGTTGTTGCTGCTATGATTGGTTTTTTGGCATTTATTACCATTTGAGTTTTCTCTGCAATTGCTGTTTGAGGAGCAATTGCTGTTATGTGCAGCATATTCTATGTTTGCCCGTTTTTCTGCGTGCTTGGCTTCTGCAATGAGCCCAGGCATGGAGGTGTTGGCCTCTGGGAGGATGAGGGCAGCAACAGAGGGTTTCATTCTGTTGATGAATAAGGCTCTGGTGTGTACGTTGTCAGCTTGCGCTGAATTTTAGTGTTTTTTGGCGTATTTCCTCAAATTCATTGGTGTAAGCCATGATAGTGGTCTTCTGAGAAAGATCACTGAGTTGTATTGCAATGTCTTGGAGGGATTTAGTGATTTGGAAATTGTGTGTGATGTCTGCTTTGAACTCTTCCCAGCTGTCAAGCTGGTTGTCAGTTTGTGATCCAACCCAGGTGGAAAACCAGTTAGCTGTGGCCTTGTACAGGTGCTTCCTGGACCCATTTTTTGTGGGGGATGCGGCTGGCGTGGAGTTTCACGGCTGAGTGGTCTAGCCAGTTGACAAAGTTTTCTTTGTTTTTCCCAAAGAACTTGTTGATACCAATGTATTTGGTGTTGGTAAATTCACCTGTGATAGGTGGTTGTGTGTTTGTTTGTGGTTGAAGAGAGCAACTGTATTAAATTATCTTGGTGCATGCTTTGGGCATGACCAGTTCACAAATACAGTGCATCCACTAGGTATATCTTTGTTGATGTTGTGGGCGCAGAAGTACGTTTTCCAGGTCTCCTGGGACGTGGCCTGGTTAAGTATGTGAGCAAAGGTGGACAGGTTTTGTTCAGTCATTTTCTCTTTAATGGGTGTGGTAAAAACTGTAGCTGCTACCAGTGATAAGGAGCGCCTTTTAGGGAAGCTTCAAATATGGAATTAGGAGAGAACAAAGTATCTTTTATTAGATGTATTTTAGACTTATATAGACTGGGCTGTGGCAGAGATTTAGTTAGATCAAACCTAGGGGTTGGTCATGTGCAGGATGGGTTCAAGCCACTGGATACTTGAATTGTCATGTGATATTGCTTGGTTACCATTATTGGTATGTCAAACTGTATATTGGAAGGGCACTAAATTGGGTGATGACTGGGTGTTAAGTAGGTTGGCGGTAGCCAGAATGCTTGTAAATCTAGACCCTCAACAAAATATAATCCCTTTTGGGGAAACTGCAAGGAATGCTTCAATCACAATCCCCTTTGATTCCTTTTTTTTACCCTTGGGGGTGTTCTTTTTTACTTAAAGTGCCATAATTACTGGCTTGTAATGACAATTTATAGTATGATATAAATATGATATTGTCCAAGATAGAGGACAGGCAGCAGGTAAATATTACATTAATTGCATGGTCATAGGGCAAATCAGATCCATAATCCAACTTATTTCACAGCCAATTGGTCAGATCTAGAACACTGACTACAAGCCCATGCATCCAGAGCTGCGCTGTGTGACTGACAATAAATATGCCCTGGAGCCCAAGTAGACAACAGACCTAAGTAAATTGGAGGTATGGGTCACGTTGCAGAAGGTCAAGAATGATGGAATACACCTCCTTGATCTGAGAGTTGACCTGCTTCTTTGGCTTCTTGCCCAGCTTTGCACTACCTCTCTTCAAGAGGGCTTGGAACTCACGCTTAATCACTGCCTCAGTAAATTGAAGTCAATTGGCAATTTTGGCAAAATTTACGCCACTTTGCTTGAGGCTCACAATCTTCTCTATCATCTTATTACTTATAACTTGACATTTTTGAGGTGCTTCAGAAATAAGGGGACCCAGATTAGACAGGGCAAGGGTTAATTGGCCTGAATTTTTGGGCAATGATTGTATAGGGATGGAGGAAGCCACAGTTGGCCAGTCTTCAGAATGTTACATAGGTGCTGGTTGGGCCTGGTTTTGGGGAGCACCATATTGGCTATCAGAAAAGCTATCTGTGGATGGGCCTGATGACACATACTCTCAGCCTCCTTGCAACTTGCATTAAATTGGGTGTACACAGAAAACAGGGTGATTGCGCTCCTTAGCTCAGCAGCCTGAGCTTGAAGTAGCTCCTGGTACTGCTCCTCAATGATATCAAAGTTATTTTTACTGGTGAAACTCATTGTAAAAACTAAAAGCAATAAAATTCTATTAGAAACAGAAAAGCAAATTATTTCTAGAAAATTAATTTTATTTAAATGTGTGCTCCTTTTAAGACATTCTCTCAGACATAAATGCCTAAATTTAGATGCACATACATTAAAAAAATGCTTTAGTTTCCTGAATAGATTTTGATGGATTCACTCCTGAAATCCACTATTTCCAATTTAAGTCCAAAACATAATTAATATTTTCAAAAAAGGAGTTGTTTTGTGTTTGAGCTCATCACTTCTGTGGCCAAACCTCATGCATCCTCTGTTTGTATCATATTTGCCACACACTCATTATCAAATTTGATGTAAAATGATTCAGGAAGTGACTGGATTGTGTGTGTTTTGAATTTTTGCTTCTCATGCAGTTACTATCTCATTTTTGGAACTTGGTATTTGACTTTATTTTTGTTGTTTGATTGACTGTTTTTGTTTTCTGGATATAGATAAATGGAGGATTTATTGAGTAAATTAACCTTCAACTGGTTTCAGTTGTTGCAACTGAACCAATGAGGATTCAGTATTTGGAATTGGGGACAACAACAGTCCAATAGAAAGGACAGAATAATAAGAATAATGCATTGTTTATTGTAGAATATTGTGATTAATATACTATATGGGGAAAGCCACAAGGCCACAAGGGGGTGGCATAGTAGGAAGTTCCATGTAAGGTTTGAAGCCAAGGAATAACTTGTGCGGGAATCAGCAAGTCAAATTGGCAGCGCTCCTAATTAGGATGAAGTACCCGCCATTCAATATTGCCATCAGATTAATCCATAACATTAGATACATCAAGGGGCGGCTCATCAAGCGCCCCCTGTGTATTGTAAGATAAGTTAGCAGGCAAGTCTGGGAACTCAGTTGCAACACCCCCTTGCCCCCTGCTTGTTGTCAGACACCAGGACTGGAGTCTGCAGAAGGTCTGGGAAGGTCCGCACAAACAACTTTTGTGTGAGGATGGCGCGGCAGGGGCGCAAGCAATCATGGTGAAGCTTCTTGGTGTTTCCTTGGGCATCCTCAAGTTGGTAGGTATTATTATCATAGAAAGCGGCTATCTTGAAGGGCCCTAGGTGGTTGGGTTCCAACTTGGCAGAATTTGGATTGAGGGTGTAGATGGGGTCACTTACAGCATACCTAGCTTTGAGGTGCTTTGTCCCTCCTGCAATCTGCTTGTGTTCAATTTCCTGGGCTTTGGCACGCTATTAGTCTAGGGATGGAGTTGTTACCAGGGGAGGCTTGTTGGGAACCTTGGACCGTAGCTTTCCCTGTTCAACCCCTGTCAGACTGTCAGGTGTTCCAAAGGCCAGGGTACTGGGGCTGAACCCCATGCCACTGTTGATTCTTGCTCAAAGGATGAGTAGAGCGGTGGGCAGGTGTTCAGTCCATGCGGTGTTGGGGTGCTCTTGTGAGAGCTTGGCAATTGGTTGAACCAGTGAGCCATTTAACCGTTCAACATGTCCATTGGCTTGAGGATGGTAGGGGGTTGTAACAATGCGTTGGAGTGCATTCTTGGCACAGTATGCCTTCATGACATGCCCAACTAGTTCAGGACCGCCATCTGTGATGAGACATTTTGGTCGCCCAAAGCGGGCCACAATTTCCTTGCCAATAGAGCAGGTAATGGTGGTGGCAGTGTAGTTGGTTGTTGCCCAGGCTACTGGCCAGCAAGTGAAGTAGTTGATGGCAGTGATAATTTACTTCTTTCCCAGTCTGTCTTTGGGGAGTGGCCCCACAATATCAAGGGCCCACTGCTTGAAGGGTTCCATGGCCTCAATGGGCAGGACAGACTTGGGAGGTGCATGTTTGGACGTGTTCTTTTTGCACAACACACACATTTTGAGGAGGTCCAAGATGTCTTGTTGCATGTGCAGCCACCAAACCTTATATTTCATGATCATAAAGAGGTTACGCCCTCTGATGTGACCCAGGGTTAGGTGGTAGTGCAATATTGTGTCCCCTTGTTGCGTGGTGGGAATGTTAGGCGTCTTTTCACCTGTCTCTGCCTGACGGCAGACATTACCCGCATTGGTGGTGAACTGACTTTTGTTGTCCTTCAACTTGGAGATGGTCACCAAGTTAAGGCCCTTATACCGGTTTGCCTCAGGGCGGAGGTAGAGTGTGGGCCAATCTGGATCTAAACCATTGTCCCCAGTGATGGACGCTACGTAGAGTTGCGAAAGAGCGTCAGCTGTGAAAAGTTCCTTCCCAGGTTTGTTCTCAATGCGTAACTGATAAGGGGATAGGCGCTCCACCCATCCTGCTTGGCGGCGTGTCAGGTGAGACTTTTTGTTGAAGTACTGAAGTGACTTGTGGTCCGTCAGAACGCGGGGTGGGAAGGTAGCACCTTCCAGGTAGCAGCGCCACTTCTTGACGTAGTGTACAATGGCTGCCAATTCTTTATCATGGATGAGGTAGCATTGTTCTGAGTCAGTAAGTTTCCTGGACTCATATGCCACGGGGAGAAAGACACCATTGTCAGTTTCTACCCTTAGCACGCCCCCTATGGCCCTGCCAGAGGCATTGGTCTCAAGTTTGTACTGTCAGTTTTGATTGGGGAACTGCAGTAATGGTGCTGTTGTGAGCCTTTGCTTCAACGTCTCAAAGGCTTGATCTCTGATGGGGGTCCAATGAAAGCGCTGTTTGGTATTGAGGAGCTCAGTGAGAGGTGCAATTAGTTCCCTGCATTTGGGAATAAACTTGCGCACGTAGGCAACCATGCCTAAGAATGTCTGTACCTGCCCCACTTTGATGGGGGGCAGCATGCTGGTGATGGCCTTGATTTTTGCAGGGTCAGGCTTTATCCCTTGACCAGAGATGTTGTGCCCAAGGAATAGTAGCTCTGACTTGAGAAACTCACATTTGGAGGGTTTAGCTTTTAGCTGGTTTTTCCAAAGGGTGTCAAGGACAGTACAGAGGAGTTGGAGGTGTGTGGTTTGATCTTGGCTAAAGATAAAAATGTTGTCAAGGTATACAACCACAGATTTTCCAATCAGTTCCTCAAATTTTTTGTTCATCAACATGGCAAAGGTGGAGGGAGCGTTGGTCATTCCAAAGTTCATGACACAAAACTCAAACAACCCGTAGCGTGTGCAGAAGGCAGTTTTTGCTTCATCCCCTGGTGCAATGTGGACCTGGTTGTACCCTGCGGTGAGATCAATCTTGCTAAAGATCTTCACACCTGCAAGTGTATCAAACAGGTTGTCAATCAGCAGCAGGGGCTACTTATTCTTAACCGTCACCTCATTTAGGGCGCGGTAGTCTGTGATCAGGCAAAGGGACCCGTCCTTCTTGGCTACAAAGAAGACCACCACCCCATATGGAGAGAGCGAGGGGCAAATGAAGCCCTTTATTGAGCGCGTCCACAAGGTGCTGGCAGAGGGTTTAATCTTCCTTTGGTGTGAGACAGTATAATGGTTGTGCTTTGGGTAACAATCCTTGAAGGTGTACAGCGTGCTGGACCTCCCAGGGAGGAGGTAGTTGTTCAAGTGTCTCACTGAATACATCCTTGTACTCCTTGAGGAGTGCTGCAAGCGCTGGTGATGGTGAAGATGTCAAGGGAGAGACCGCTGGTGGTTCAGCACGGATAACTTTGACTGAGAATTGGTTGAAGTCTAGTTTTCCCCCTTGAAATTATATGAGCCCGTCTCCGTTATTCTGACAAAAACAGTATCATGAAGTAACTTGCTCATTTCCACAGGGTAAATCTGAAACCCCACCCCATTTCTGTTGAGGGTGATGACAGAGGTATCCCAATCAATGTAGGGGCAGTTGTGCCAAAGCCAGTCAAGTCCAGCAATCATGTTGTGGCTGAGTTCTGCCATGATTGGTCCAGAGAGCTTAACCTGGATGTTCCCCATTCTCACAGAGAAGAGTACCGTCTTGTGGGTGATGGCCACTCTGCGGGAGTCAGCTACTTGTACGGCTTTGAATCTGCTGGGCACTTGGTCTAATTGTTGAGAGTTGGCAAATGCCTGGTCCACCATAGTGTGGTTGGCCCTGGTATCTACCAGCAATTTGTGGGTGTTCCCGCAGAAACAGAAGAAGTAGGACAAGTGTGTTATTTTATTTGAGGAAGGGCTTGCTTGTAATACAGGGTCATCACTGTGGACTTGAAAGATGTCCAGGGTTTCAAATTTGTGAACATTGTAGTCACAGGAATTTTTTGCAAGCAGGGATTGAGAGGATGGGGCAGGTGGGGTTGTAAGGCCTCTCATTGTTACAACCCCCAGGCTTTTCCCAGGTCCTCAATCTGCGCTAGCTGGAGCTCCCACCTTGCGGGGGCGTTTGGTCCCATTATCCTGCTGACGTGGTTGACGGCGGCCTACTTGACTATGGTCATTGCCTGATGTTGTATGTGGTTGGGGTGGAGCGTCACTGGTACGGTGGAAGCCCATTGAGGCCTGGTTGTTAGCCTCCACAATGGCTTTATAGCAGTCATCAATGGAGGTACAGCAACCTATGGGGACCCACTTGCAGATATGGGGTTTTGACCCATTGATGATCAGAGTTAGTAGCATTGCGTTTCTGTTGGTCACGGCTTCTGGGGCGGCAGCAAGGGCTTGTTGCCAGGCAGCAAGGTACTCAGGGATGGAACCAGTTTGCTTGATTGCTAGAAGAGGAATCCCCACAACAATGGGAGAGAAGGTTTCACTGTAACAGGACTTGACAGCGTCTTGGAATGCCGCCCAGGTAACATCAAGCTCCTGGCTGGCCCATTTGGTGAACCACACAGCAGCAGGCCCCGTGAGGCGCCCAGACGCGGTGGCAACCCACATGGGCTCAGGAACCTGGCAGATGCAAAGGTGGGTTTCAGTAGACTGGAGCCAACTGACAATGTTGGCCCCCTTAACGCCACCAGCAAAGGATTCTAGTTGAAGGTTGAGCATGTGCTGGGATAGGTCTGACTGAGGCAGGGTGATGCTGGCGTCACGCTGCCTGAGGCAGAGCCAATTGTACACGCTGGTGAGAAATAACTGGTCTTGATATATGATGTACACGTTGGGGATGTCCTCCCCAGGGATTGGCAGGAAGTTCTCTTGTTGGGGAGTAGCCATACAGCCCGTACTCTGTCCTTTCTTGGGGGAAATTTTGTTTTAGGTAGGTCAATAACCTACTGCTGCTACTACTGTTGCAACTGAACCAATGAGGATGTAGTATTTGGAATTGGGGAAGACAACAGTCCAATAGAAAGGACAGAATAATAAGAATAAGGTATTGTTTATTGTAGAATATTGTGATTAATATACTATATGGGGAAAGCCACAAGGCCACAAGGGGGTGGCATAGTGGGAAGTTCCATGTAAGGTTTGAAGCTGAGGAATAACTTGTGCGGGAATCAGCAAGTCAAATTGGCAGCGCTCCTAATTAGGATGAAGTTCCCGCCATTCAATATTGCCATCAGATTAATCCATAATGTTAGATACATCAAGGGGCGGCTCATTGAGCGCCCCTGTGTATTGTAAGATACGTTAGCAGGCAAGTCTGGAAATTTGGTTGCAACACAGTTGAAACTTGTTTTGTGACTGAACCAATGAGTTCTAAACTGACTAATATACATTTATCTCAACAGGTTTGGAAACTACTGTAATAGCATTTTTTTGAGAAAAGTTTTGAACCTAAGATGGCTTCTACTTCATGTTTGTGATCAGCTGGATTGGAGAAAAGTATAGGCTCTGTAAAGATAGATGCTTTACCAATGAATGGTTTAAATTGGGAGACATGGAAAACTGGGTGAACCTTGCTGTTAGGAGGGAGCTCAAGTTCATAAGCTGTGTCATTAATTTTCCTTAAAGTTTTAAAAGGGCCAATGTTGAGCAGACTTAGTTTGTGGCAAGTGATTGGTAATTTGAAGTGTTCAGTTTTCAATATTACTAGGTCCCCAGAAGAATATAAGGGGGAATTGATTCTATGAGCATCAGTTTGTGTTTATAAATATCTCTGGCTTGCATGAGATTGCTGATTTATTCTGCATGAATAGATACAATCTTTTGGACAATATTATCTTCTACCCCTTCTGCTAGTGCTTCTGAGTTAGAAAGAGGATGATGATGATATCCCTTATTTGCAAAGAAAAGAGAAATGTCAGTTGGGGCATGAGAGGCATTATTATAGGCAAATTGAGCAATGCAGAGACATCAAACCCAGTCTTTCTGGTGAAGAGAGACATAAAAACATAGGGCAACTGTGGTAAAATCAACTCCCTGGTGCTTGACACTATAGTAAAGTGAGAGTTCAGCCTTTTCCCTGAATGACAACTGGAAATTGACACTATTTTAATTAACAGATCTTAATGTAATGAAAAATTTTAATATAAAAAATTAAGCTATACAATTATGGTATATTAAAATAACTTCAGAAGACTCAGAAATGAAAAAAACTGTACCTTAACTAACAAGAAAAAGGAGAAATAAGCAAATATGTATAGAATTTACTATGTAATTTAAACTCTTTATTATGAAAATATATTTGATTACCATAAAAATTAAAATTCCAATGAACCAAGAATAAACGTAAACACAACAATAGAAGTCATACAAAATATAAATAAATATTAATTTTTATTTGATATAGTTCATAATAGCACAACTGTGAGTATCTTATGTTTTACTAGTAAATTAACAAAAATTAAGATATTTCACTCACTTTCAACTATAACTGTTGATACTCTTGCAACATCTTCAATTACTCCCTCTTGGGAAGTTAACACCTCAAGTAGATCACCAAATGGTTCACCAAATGGTTCACCGGCCAGCCAGTAAACTGGTGGCACCATTATCAGGCAACCATCTATTACAGGGATCACCCAATTCAGATCCTAAATGAAACACAACTTGAACAAGCCTTGTGACCCAAGAGGAACATCACTCAGATAAGCCCCATGACCCCCATGACGTACATGATTGATATGTGGCTTTTCATGATTCTATATAATATTCTATATTAATATTCAATAAAGTGATAAGGAGCGCCTTTTTGGGGAAGCTTCAAATATAAAAAGTAGGAGGAGAAGAGTATGTTTTATTGGATGATACTTTAGGCTTATATAGATTTAGCTGTGGCGGGGATATTAGTTGGACCAAACTCAGGGGCTGGTCATGTGCTGGATGGGTTCAAGTTGTTGGATACCTGGACAGTCATGTGATATTGGTTTGTTGCCATTTCCAGTATGTCAAACGGTATATTGGAAAGGCACCAAATTGGACAATGGCTGGATGTTAGGTGTGATGGCAATAGCCAGAATACTTGTACATCCAGACCCTTGACAAAAGTATCATTCTCTTCTTAAAATCTTCCCCTTATCTTGGTTATTATACTTCCCAGAAGTATAAACTTGACAGTGGTAGCACAGGTAGGTTATCCATACCTACCCAGCTCAAAGGAAAAATTCCTCCCAAGAAAAGGACCCAAGCAATGATACTCCCTAACAGCTGGAGAGACTACAAAGAAGGACAAGATTTTCCTGCAGGCCTCGTTATCTACAACAATGTCCTTGTACCAATTGACCAGTACAACACTCTCAAAGCCCGCAGACTGTTACCCACAGCGCCAACCACAACAGGACCACAGCAGCCTGAGATACCTAATATTGTATTCCAGCGCCTGCGCACAGCCAAAATTGGCGCTTTTGCAGGACTACATTGGGAAAATGCCTCTCTCTGGATCAATAGTACACAAAGCAAATTCAAGCAAGTGGACTACCCCCAAAGACTCTGGGTCAGTGAGATTGTCCTTTGTGTTACAGGAACTGCATCACATTTTGTAAGCAAATAACTGGCCCAACACCCCAACCAGAAGGAAAACTGGGAGGTATTCAAAGCTGTGTTCCTTGAAAAGTTCTCCATGAAGGATTCCAATGTGGTGATTATGACAGAACTCTGAACCTTCAAGATGAGAGGAACAATTGAAGAGTACATTGCTGCATATGAAGACCTATGTGACCGCACACCCAACATCATCAACTTTGATGAACCTGGGCCACACCTGGACTTCTACAATGGCCTCCCCACGCACATTAGACGTCAATTTGACATGAGCTGCTGCAAGAATCTCCAAGACATATTCTTGGAAAAAAAGCAAGCAGCACAAAAATCTGATGATTTACATACAACAAAAAAACAAACAAACAAAAGAAGAGTCCCACAGCAAAAGAGGACCCTTGCCCTAATAAGCAGAATAACCAAGCTAATAATACCCATCCTCAAAACTTGGATCACACTGCTCAAGCTAACCAAGCAAGCACTGAAGACACCAACAAGTAGGGAAAAGCTCAGGAAAATGCCTAGGCGAGCCACCCCCAATTCACAAGACTTGTACAGGGACCAGGATGTGGACTTTATCACCATGATCCAATCACCCTCCAGCAATTCTCTACTGTTTGCCTCCCAAACTGGAAGTAAACTCCTCACTTATCCTTTATGCTTTTGCAGATATCAGGGCGCAGCATTATTTGACACTGGAGCAGACCAATTCCTTGTTGATTAAAAATTTGCCAACCTCATGAAACTACCTACCACCCAAAGCAGTATCAGGAGAGTCATCATGGCAGACAACAGGAGCACACTAGTCACTTAAGAGGCAAAACCTTTCTGCGCCCAAATTAGAGGCATGCAAACCACACTCAGTGGCCCAATCATACCAATCCCCAAGTATGATGTTATACTTGGCCTGGACTGGATGAGAAAGACCAAACCTCACATTGACTGGGACAGTGCTACCCTCACCATACAACGAGGAGAAGTGCATCACCATGTTTATCTAATTCACCTTGATACACTTATGAGGGACCATGTATTTGTAAAAATCATGAAAACAGAAGAGGAAACTGACCCTAGAAAAATAAATTGGAGTACCTGCACGTACAAGGTTATTCACTTTAAAAACATGGAAACTCAACATGAATGTTAAAACAAAGTGGTACACAGTGTGATTCAAGGATATACAATGTGGATATAACAAACAAATTGTGAGTTGCTTGACAAGCAGGAGGCCAAATTGGGAGGACATTTTCAACATCTTGGATCCAATGGTGGTGTAACAAAATATTGAAATGTAAATTGTCAATAGGCAGGTGATTTGTAGGGGTAAATTTGAGAGAGAATCAGAAGGCGTTGACATGTAAAGCACAGGCCAGGTTGCAGCCATGGAATCAATGGCAACCTTGATATCCACTGAGGCTAATCTTTCAAGGATAGAGGAAAACAGCCCCAAGTGAGC
This sequence comes from Entomophthora muscae, assembly GCA_014839935.2. NCBI lineage: Eukaryota > Fungi > Entomophthoromycota > Entomophthoromycetes > Entomophthorales > Entomophthoraceae > Entomophthora > Entomophthora muscae. Next base: position 55,660 of record QTSX02007365.1, on the reverse strand, counting down.
CATTATTTTGGATTAAACTTCTTTTATTTTTTCTCAGTGAGAATAAGCTACCTAGAAACAAGTTTTTAGAGGGGAAATGGGGAAGTCTTAAGGGAGTTCAGGATGGGGCAGGGAGGGATTTAATGGCATCTGATTGGCTGTCAAGAATATTTTAAGCATTTGGAGGTCCTTCATTGGAATTTGAGTCAACAACATCATAATTCAAAAAATTCCGGCAACCAACAGGTCAAGCACTGCCATCCCCAAATAGCGTATAACATTTAATTTTCTTGTCATAATTATTTGGGGAAAAATAAGGCAGGTCCAGATTTCCAAGGGCTATTTGGGCAACCCCAGCTTTAACCCATTTTTTTGTCTATGACAGCATTTAAGTTGTCTATTTCTTTCAAGAGTTTGGCTGTGGTTCTTTGCTGATTTTGGGCTTTACGAGGGCGCACTATCCCTTCCATTTAGTTTTCTACCGTAACAGTGAAGAGGACCACATCCAAGACCATCTAGTAACAAATTCTCCTCTGTTTTATGAGAAGAACTACCAGGACTACCACCTGACCATGGCATACAGCACAAAATTGACCTAAAAGGAAGTGTATCTAAAGCAAAACCTATCTATTGCCTCACATCACAAGAAGACAACACCCTAAAAGCTTACCTTTACAAAGTGCTCAAAAAAGGACTCATACAACCATCAAAGTCACCTTTTGGTGCTGCTGTCTTCTTTGTAGCAAATAAGGATAGATGACTCCGCCTGTTCACTGACTACAGAGCACTCAACAAGGTCACAATTAAGCACAGGTATTCCCTGTCACTAATTGACAACCTTTTTGACGCCCTGGGGGGTCCCAAATCTTCACAAAAATTGATTTGACAGCAGGTTACCATCAAATTTGCGTGAAACCTGAAGACATTCCAAAGACTGCATTTAGAACCAAGTAAAAATCCTTTAAATGTATTGTTCTCAATTTTGGCATGACAAACACTCCCAGTACCTTTGTGACCTTAATGAACAAAGTTTTCAAAGAACACATCAGAAAAAGAGCAATCATCTACCTGGAAAATATCATCATTTACAGCCCCAACCTAGAACAACACTGGGAGGACGTCTGCCTGGTCTTCCACACCCTTGAAGAAAACCAATTGATTGCCAAACCTTCAAAGTGTGAATTTTTCTTGGTGGAACTTCCTCCTTGGTCATATCATCAGCAAGGACGGAATCAAGCCAGATCTAGACAAGATACTTGCCATAACTGAAATGCCAGCTCCAAGAAACAAGAGCAAACTCTGCACTTTCCTTGGAATGGTAGCCTACATAAGAAGGTTCATCCCTGACTGGGGTGCCCTAACAGCCCCCTGTCTGCCATTACAGGCAAAACAACCAAGTTTGTCTGGACACCGCTACAAGACCAACACTTCTGCCAACTAAAGGAACACATGGTCACCGCCCCTATCCTTCAATACCCAAATTGTCAGGGAATCTATGAGCTAGAAACCAAAGCTTCTGATTATGCCATAGGAGGAGTACTCTGTATCCAAACAGCTTAAAAAGACTTCCTTCCCGTGGTGTATGAATCAAGGAAGTTATCTGACAGCAAAAAAAGATATCCCATACACAATAAGGAGTTGGTAGTCATCATACACTGCCTCATAAAATGGTGATTTTATCTGGAAGGGGCCTAAACGTTCAAAGTACTCACCAACCACAAGTTGCTAATATTCTTCAAAACACAGAAGCACCTGTCAAGAAGGCAAGTCAAGTGGATGAGTCTCATACAGAGATACCCCACGTAAATCAAATATAAGCCAGGCAAGGAAATGCTTACTGCAGATGCTCTGTTAAGGCTATACAATAAACATGTCCTCTGCACTGATGGCAACTCTGACTGGCCCATATTAATCATGGGGAATCTCCAGGAAGGGTTCCCACCTGGCACACCAATGGACATCCAAGAGAAAGTCCTTAAGAACAAACATCTTTTCAAAAATGTATATGGTACTCTACAACAAATACTTCCAAATGGTAACACTGTACCTTACTTCCTGTCAACACAAAAGATTGGCAAAATCCTCCAATATCACAGAGACCTGGGACACACCTGTAGCAGAAACTTGCATGAATACCTCAAGACATGCTACTGGTGGCCCACATGCTAGATGATATCAGAGAGGTACTGGAACAATGCAAAGTCTGTGAGAAGTATGCCTAAACCAAAGCACCATTCAAGTCAGTAGTATATGTATCCATCACAAAATCCTTCAAGGTATGGTTGTTGGATATTGTGGGACCAATTCCTGGTGAAAGCAAGGGCAAGAAGTACATCATAACAGCTATTGACTATGCAATCAAGTGGCCTGTGGCGCAAACCACCAAAGAACAGAAATGCAATGATGTGAGACAATTCATTGGAAAAGAGATCATAGCCAATTTTGGGAAACCTGACCTCCTAATCACAGATGGAGGTACCGAACTCTAAGCTATTGACACCAATGTCTACCTTGCTAAGAACGGAATAAAATATGTCACAGCCAGTCCATATCACCCACAAGCAAATGGTCACATAGAAAGACTAAACAGCTCTCTAGTGGAAGCCCTCAGTAAGTTATCTGCCAACAATCCAAAAGCCTGGGTCAACATGCTACCAGCCGCCCTTATGGTCTGCAGAACACAAGTCAATTGCAATACGGGCAAAAGCCCTTATGAACTCATCTATAGACAAAAGCCTGCTCTTGTCAGTACAACCACAGGACCACAATTACCTCTGCCCAAAAAGGTGCCAGACAACAGTGGCCCCAATGTACTACACGCTAGAAAAGACCAAGAGAAAATGGAACACCAAAGAGTCAAAAGGGAAGCAATCCCATTACAACAGGAAAGATTCCAAGTTGGGGACAAAATCTGGGTTGTCAACCACAATCAGCATAAGTTGGACCCAGGATTACACAGACCAGGCATTGTAATGGAAGTCAATCCCAACAATATCTACCTCATCAATGGAATTGAAGCTCAAACTTAACTGAAACACATGCACTACATTCAACTCCACCTGTGCAAAGCAAGAACAGCCAAAAAATTCCAGACTCTTTGTTCCCAACACCAAACTGGATCAATACCAAGCACGCATCCCTGCCACTCTTAAGAAATTTCCTAAGGCTCTGCCTTCTAGCACCCCAGGGGATATGTTGCAACATCTTCAATTACTCCCTCTTGGGGAATTAACACCCCAAGTAGATCACTGAATGGCTCACCAAATGTTTCACCGGCCAGCCAGTAAACTGGTGGCATCATTATCAGGCAATCATCTATCACGGGTATCTCTCAATCCAGATTCTAAATGGAACACAACTTTAACAAGCCTTGTGACCCAAGAGGAACATCACTCAGATAAGCCCCATGACACCCATAACATACATGGACGGTATGTGGCTTGTCATGATACTATATAATATTCTATATTCATATTCAATAAAGTATCATTCTCTTCTTAAAATCTTCCCCTTATCTTGTTTATTATACTTACCAGAAGTAGAAACTCAACAATTCCAAACATACCATATATACATAAAATAATCAGTGTTATCCAATTAAATCAAAAAATAGAAGAATTAAAACTAAAAACTAAATGATAAAAACTAAAAAGTAAAAATTAAAACTAAAAAGTTAAAAGTTAAAAGTAAAAATCATATAAGCAAGTAAGTTTATTCTTCACCCTTCTTCCCCTTCTTTATTTTAGCCCCTTTTAGGAGGGCAGTGACAATAAGCTCAAGCTGCTGCTTGATCTCAGAGGCCTTGTACTTGTTCTTGGCTGCACCCTGGATAGCCTTGGTGAAGAGGGTGGATTTGGTGGCTGCTTGGTGGGGGGGACACAGTTATCCAGATCCCTGAGCTTGGAGATGGTCTTCTCCTGCTCATGCCAAAGGACAAAAAAGGACTTGTTAAAATTTGGGTGCAATCCAAAGTTGGCCTTCAGATGCTTATGGTAAGCCTCTAGAGCCAAAGTGGTATTCAGCTCCCTGTTGACAGCTGCCCAGTACACGTTTCAGCTGGCCTTGGTGCAGGCCTTACCTTGTCTCTGAGTGACAACTTTCCCAATCCACTGGGGCTTATAGTACTCAAGAAAGTATTAAAATATGGACTCCTGGCTATGTAGGAATCCTTTGAGAGAACCTCAAACCCCTGTGCAGTGTGCTATGGCTTTAAAAAGCCAAGGCACTAAATTGTGTCAGCACAAATTTGCAGGTGTCCAAAGTATCCCTCTGGCTCAACCTAATAAGCTTGGCATGGGCCTGAATATTACAAACAACTGCTTGGCAAAAGTGAAAGTGGCACCCCTGCACCTCCCTGCTAAACAGCTGCTCAAATGCATTTAACTGAGCAGGCTCAAAGTCCATAATGCACATGTGAGGCCCAAGAGCTCTCAGCCTTACCTTTTCCTCCAAGTCCAGGGTGGCCTGGTCTTTGTCAGCGTCAGGAGGGTTGACACAGGTGTGAGGAGGGGCCTTCTTGGCATTGTTAGCATCAGGGGGGAGGAGGAAAAGCTCTTGGCAGAGGATGGTAAAAGCGCGGGTATAGATGGCCCCAGGGGCCCCAGGGAGAAGGAAGAAGGCAAGTGGAATCACCTGGATGTCTATCTGGGCACAGATCATCCAGAGCTGGTAGAAATCTGGAGGCAAGTGGAAAAAAACCATCAAATAGCCAGGTTGACGCCCTTTTCAACTCCAGCAGGCTCTGCTGAGTTGTGTAGAAGATAATCTGATCCTTGAAGCCAGGCCCATTATTGTGTAGGAGGAAGTGCTCCCCATTTGGAAGCTGCTTGAGCTCATGGGTGAGCGTAAGCTTGGAAAAGATGTCAGAGGCCTTGGGTGGGGGGGTAGGATTGGCAGCAATACATTTGTTGCTAATGAATTTAACCAACTGCTTCTGAGTTGGCACCAACTTGAGATTGTTGGGCTTTAGGTGTTGTAAGGCCTTAATGTCCAGATCAGAAGCTCTTATATTGGAAGAGGTGGCAATCACTTGCACAAGATACCACTTGAGCATTCTTGTAATTAAGTGATTGGGGAGTCTCACAGGTGTGCTCCCCCTTCTTGGCCATGACTCACTCCCAGCCTTCAGTGTTTAGCCAAGCCTCAAAAGTCTTAACCTCACAGACAAAGTGCTTGCTTTTGGTGGCGCACTTTTGATTGTTACAGTTAAAGATGTAATTTCCAGCAACTTAGCCAGGGCTGCCCTTTACAGACATGATTGGGAAGTAACAGGGGAAGCACTTGGGAACTTTGAACTCTCTGTCCACTTTGCAGATGTTGTGGATGGCCAGTGGATCCCAAGCCATGTTACCAGAAGCTTTAAACTTCTTGGAGTACTCCTTAGGCTCATCTTGGGGGTCAGATGAGGGAGGGAGAGAAGAGCCATCAGGGGGGAAAGGGGGGTTCTTTGAGGCTTGCTTGGATGCCTCCTTTTTTTACCAGAAGAAGAGGTGGGATCCTTGGCAGCCTTTCCTTTCTTAGTGTTTAAACCGCAGGCTTGACCCGCCAGCAAGGTCCCAATCAAGCAGGTTTGTGACCTGTAATCTGATTATCCGGTCACTTGAAGCCAGACTAGGAAGTCAACTCAAATTATTAAATCCAACAACATGAACAGATGATGATCCTTTACGGTGAATACCTTGTTTTGGCGCTTGACTCATTACCGGGATCACGCCACCCCCTTCTTCCATCCAACCATGTGATCAACAATCATGTTCCTGTTACCCTTGATTCACATTGCCTATATAATCACTATCTCTCAATAAAGATTATTATCCAGCCTCTAAATATTTCTCCCCTTGTAACTCTGCTAAAACAGCACAGTTACAACATTGGTAGCACAGGTAGGTTCTCCATCCTACCTTATCTGGTAAAATTCTGCCTGTTGCCCGCACACACCGTGGCCAACAAATCCTCAACAGATTTATGTCTGGCCTCCTGCCTGACTGGACCCTGTACACTCTTGGTACTGCAATACCTGATGGTTTTGTCCTATACCAGAATACAGTGATCCCATTACCCGCCTTCAATGCCATGTCTGCACAAGGGTTTTTCCAGGCGCCCTCCTCCATGCTGCAACCAACCAAAAAAAGCGCAATGCCAGCCTACATAGCGCAAAGACTACAAAGCGCCGCCTTGAAACCTTTTGCCAGGGCCAACAATGACAACACTGCCACATGAATACAGTCCGCCCAGAGCAAGCTGGCCTAGATGGAATGCCCACAGCAATTTTGGATTGTGGAAATTTCCATCTTCCTGACCCATGACGCTGGCACCTGGTGCAACATGTGGCACAAGGAACACACCAACAAGAACTGGGATACCTTTAAGCAGGACTTCATGGCAAGGTTTGTGCTTAAGGACACAGTGTTCAAGATAATACACCAAGTAAAGAACCTTACCCAGACAGGCACTGTGAAGGAGCTCACCCGCGCCTTCAAAGAACTCCAACTTGGAGCACCATCAGACATGGCTTTTGACACCCCAGCCACACACCTCATGTGTTACAACGCCCTCAAGTTGCATGTGATAAGGCATGTGAACCTGGACCAGGTGAGCAATCTGCAAAGCCTGTACTGCAAAGCAGAGAAGGCAGAACAAACCTCCAACGCACTTAATAAGGCACAAACTGGGAAACAAGAGATACACAAGGATTCCCATCCAGGCAGGTGCTCCACTCAACCACCCCTAGAGGCAACAGGAATAACACCAACCATAAACCCACAGGTTCAAATGGACAGGGAAGTGGGACAATGGCCAGTCAAATTGTACCCATTTCTGTGTCACCGCCACGCAAGGCAATCAAGACAAGGGAAAAGCCTGGGGAGAGCACTAAGCAAGCCAAGCTCTCCCCAGACTTCCATTGACTTGCTCAATGATGAGTACCAACCCAATGACATGGACCAATGCCCAATGATCCAAGTGCCCTCAGAGGACCCAGTACTGTACACCATTGCCAGACATCCCAATGAATTGATGTCCTATCCTTTCTGCTTTTGAAGTTACACAGGCTCAGCACTCCTGGACTTGGGCGCAGACCAAAACCTAGCTAACAGTAGCTTTGTGGACAAGTTCAAGCTGGCCACTAATCCTTTGCAGATTAAAAACGTGGTCCTGGCTGATGAACACCACATTGCCGTGACAAGGGAAACTGCCCCTTTTCTGTCTTGCTTGAGAACTTACACTCCACCATTCAAGGTCCTGTCATCAACTTCCCAAAGTTTGACATTGTACTGGGGCTAGACTGGTTACAAAAAAACAACCCTCACGTAGATTGGGAAAACTCAGTGTTGATCATCAAGTGTGAAGGTGTCAACCACCAGATCTACCCTGACTCTGTGGACCAGCTCCTACGCAAACATATCTTTGTACACATCACAGAGACCCTGGACAAAAAGGAAAGCCTGAAGGCAATTGACTGCAACTCCTGCCAGTACAAGATAATATACTTCAAAGATCACCAGGACACCTCCACGCCTCAGGACCGCAAAATTGTGGCCTGCCATCCAGAAATCTTCAAGGAAGCGCTGCCCAGGCTGCCCCCTGAGAAGCACATTCAGCACTCCATCCAACTCAAGGGGGCTGTACCCAAGACACATTATCTACAGGCTGACACCACATGAGGACAACGCCCTGCGCGCCTATCTTAAGGAGGCACTGGAAAAAGGACTTATCCGCCTCTCACAGTCTCCCTTTGGGGCCGCCAATTCTTTGTGGCTAAAAAGGACAGTATCTTATGTCTGGTAACAGACTACCAAGCCCTAAACAAAGTTACCATCAAGAATTGTTACCCACTATCACTGATTGACAATCTCTTTGACGCCTTGGGAGGAGCCACAGTCTTCTCCAAGATTGATTTGACTGCAGGCTACAACCAGATTTGTATTAAGGAGAAAGACATCCCCAAAACAGCCTTCCACACTAAATATGGCTCATACAAATGTGTGGTGCTCAACTTTGGCATGACAAATGCTCCATCTACCTTTGTGAACTTCATGAACAAAGTATTTACACCATACATAGGCAAGCATGCCCTAGTATATTTGGACAACATCATTGTCTACAGCCCCTTGGTATAATAACACCACAAGGACCTTGAGGTAGTCTTTGCCACTCTGGCATAACACAAACTGTTGGCCAAACCCTCCAAGTGCCAGTTCTTCCGCAAGCAACTACCCTTCCTGGGACACATTGTCTCAAAGGACAGCATAAAACCCAATAGTCAAAAGATACAGGCCATCTGCAAGATGCCGCCACCCAAGGATAAGTTGGAACTCTGCACCTTCATGGGAATGGTGGACTATGTACGACGCTTCATACCTGACTGTGGCATTTTGACTGCTCCCTTATCTGCCATAACAGGCGCCAAGTCCAAGTTTGTATGGACCCCCCAATATGACCTCTGTTTTAGACGCCTCAAGGAGAAACTCACAACAGCTCCCATCCTGCAATACCCCAAACATGATGGGGAATACCAAATGGAAACCAACACCTCAGATGCATCCATTGGGGGAGTACTTAGAATCAAAAATAATGATGGTGACTTCCTGCTTGTAGCTTATGAGTCACAAAAATTGACAGATGGCAAGTGTTGTTACCCAATCCACAACAAAGAACTGTTGGCTATTGTGCACTGTCTAGCCAAATGGCACTGTTACCTAAAACGGCAGGAAGAATTCATAGCATTAATCAATCACAAATTGCTCATATATTTCAAAACTCAAGCAAATCTGTCTTGCCGCCAAGCCTGCTGGATGGAGCTCTTGGAGAGATTCAACATACTCATGCAGTACAAACCTGGGGCCAAGCTTGCCATGGCAGACACCCTCTCCTGCCTGTATGTCCGTGCCTTGAGGGGGAAAAATGGGCTCAACCCAGACTGGCCTCTCTTAGTACTACAAACAAAGGACAAGGGTTTCCCCTGGCACAACCAACATAATAAAGAAAATAGTTATCAAAAACAAACACCTATTTGCTGACGTATACAGGACCCTACACAGAAAAATGTCTGATGGCACAATCACTCACTACATTCCCACACATCAGCGGATAGACACCATCCTACACTATCACAGAGACCTCAGACATACCAAAAGCAGAAACCTATACAAATTCCTTAAACACAAAGCCTGGTGGCCAACCTTATACTGTGATGTTCAAGAAGTCTTAGACCAATGTGAGGTATGCAAAGGTTTTCCAAAAGCAAAACCCTTCCAAAGTCAGTACTTCCCATCTGCACACAACTACTCTTCAAAGTATGGGCTCTTGACAATGTTGGTCCCATGCCAGGGAAGCAAAATGATAAAAAATACTTCATCACCACCATCAACTTAGCTATAAGATGGCCAGTAGCTCAAGCAGTAAGGGCGCACACTGGCAACAACGTACAAAAATTCATTGGCAAGGAGATAATCAGCAAGTTCAGAAAGCCAGAACTCCTGATAACTGATGAAGAGAAAAAATTAACCTCCAAACCACCAACATATATTTGCAAAAAATGGGGTCAAACACACCATAACAACACCATACCACCCACAGGCCAATGGACGTGTAGAGCGGCTTAATGACAGCCTTGTGCAAGCCTTAGCCAAGCTCACTGCGGGGAGACCTGAAGACTGGTATAAGCAGCTACCAACTGCACTACTTGTGTGCCAAACCTGAGTGAACAGATCTACCGGAAAAAGCCCTTTTGAGTTGGTATACAGCACACAGCCAAATATAATTCAAGCATTGACAGGACCCAAACTGGAAATCCCAAGTCAAGTCCCCCCTTGCTCAGACCCTCAAGTGATAGAGGCCAACAGCAAACAAACAGAAAAGGAAAATGAATGTCTGCAAAGAACTTTTGTCCCCATCTGAGATAGACATGAAGTCAGGGATGAGGTTTGGGTCATGAACGTTGATAAAAGCAAACTACAACCAGAAAAGTAGGCCCAGCAATTATTCTAATGGTAAACAACAATAACACTTACCTTGTGTAAGGACTCAGGAAACGCAAGCAAGACAAGACCCTGCACTACAATTGCCTGAGACCCTTCAAAGCAAGACAAAAACAACAAGAAACTGCCCTGACTGCCACAGAACAACAATTAGTCCAGTACAGCGCCTGGACTCCCAACAACCTCCCTGACAATCTACCCCCAGAGGATGTCAACCTTCAGTTGGGGTGTGTGTGTGTGTGTCAAAACCGCAGGCTTGACCCACAAGCAAGGTTCCAAACAAGCAGGTTTGTGACCTGCAATCCAATTACCTGGTCATTCAAAGCCAGACTAGGAAGTCAACTCAAATGACTAAATCCAACAACATGAACAGATGATGATCCTTCACAGTGGATACCTTGATTTGGCGCTTGACTCATTATCAGGATCAAGCCACCCCCTTCTTCCATTCAACCATGTGATCAACAATCATGTGTACTGTTACCCTTGATTCACATTGCCTATATAATCACTATCTCTCAATAAAGATTATTATCCAGCTTCTAAATATTTTCCCCTTGTAACTCTGCTAAAACAGCACAGTTACAACATTAGTGTGGCGCTCCTTAGTGGGCTCAGAGTCAGCCTCTGACTGGTAGAAATTATGATCAGTTAAATCATTGTGTTGCAACTGAACCAATAAGAGTTCAGTACTTGGAATTGGGGAAGACAACAGTCCAATAGGAAAGGAGAGAATAATAAGAATAAGGTATTGTTTATTGTAGAATATTGTGATTAATATACCATATGGGGGAAGCCACAAGGCCACAAGGGGGTGGCATAGTGGGAAGTTCCATGTAAGGTTTGGAGCCAAGGAATAACTTGTGCAGGGATCAGCAGGTCAAATTGGCAACACTCCTAATTAGGATGAATACCTGCCATTTGACATTGCCATCAGATTAATTCATAACGTTAGATACGTCAAGGGGCGGCTCATCAAGCGCCCCCTGTGTATTGTAAGATACGTTAGCAGGCAAGTCTGGAAACTCAGTTGCAACAATTGTCAGATTTATTAGATGATGAGTGAAGAGAGGGGAAGGTGAAGGGGAAGATGAGGGTGGAGGAGTAGGAGGATGTGTGTTTGGCTCCTGGGGACAACATCCAGGAGGACATGTTGGGAAATCTTTATAGAAAAAGACTTGTGGTTCAAAGCTAGCCTCAGGTTAGACTTCAGGGCAAAATTAAGGGCACATACCTTAATTAACTGGAACACAAGAAGAGGAATTCCTTTTGGCAAAAAGGAAAGGAAAAGGCTTGAAGAATATTAAAGCCAACACAAATGTGAATAAACTTGTCTTTATTAGGAGAGTTGATTTTACTTAAATAGTAGACAAGGTTCAGTGATCACTCATTAGGTAGAAAGAGTGGTTGAGGGGGTCATATTGGGGTGAGGTCATACCAGGATCAGACAAAGGCAGGTACAGTATTCCAGAATGGGTAGATATTGGTACAGAACCATTTACAGAAGACAAGGAATTCCCAAAGTTAAAAGCAAAACCAACCAAATCTTTGCACATATCACTATTTGAAGGCCATATCAAAACAGCATTATTACCACAATTTACAACATATCCCCCCTCAAGATTAGACACAGGGAGATGATATTTGCAGAGAAATTTGGAATGAACTTAGGCAAAAGGACAACCAGACAACAGTAGTTTCATGGTATATTTGACGCTCTTCTTGAAGGTGACTTCACAAGGACCATCCCAGAGGGAGTCTAGTTTGTGGGCTCTGCCTCCAGTACAATTCTGGTAATAGAGAGCCAAGTCACCTATTTGATATTTGGGGAGGAGGGCTTTAGAAGCATTAGAAGGCAAGAGCTCTAAAGCTTTGACTTTGTAGGCAGTTGAATATGTTATGGCTTGGATGTCAATGATTTGGTTGGTCAAGTATTTGACATGAGTCTCTGGATTAGTAGAAGCATCAACTTTCATTAGCAGAGGTCCCAAGATTGAGAGGGTGGTAGCTTCTTGTCCATACAGCATGGCAAAAAGGGAGTTGTCCAGTCACCTGGTGTCTACTAAGGCAATAGGCAAAGAGGGCGGCAGGGAGGAAAATGTCCCAATTTGCAGCATCAGAGAGGGTGAGTTTCCTCATAATAGACATAAGGGAAGTATAGGCTTGTTTCAAAGTTCCATTGGTTGAAGTATTATATGGTGCAGAGAAGAATTGATGGGTGCCCATAGCTTCCACAATAGATGTAATGAGGCAAGCATTGAAATTAGTGTCATTATCAGAAAGTAAGACTTGAGGACACCTGTGTTGGTAGAAGATATCCTGCAACAGAAAATTGGCAATAGTCTTAGCAGTGATGTCTTTGGTAGCTCTGGCTTTAACCTATTTGCTAAAATGGTCTACAGCTACAAAGATGAACCAGCATCCAAACCTAGAATGCAGAAGAGGCCCTACAGCATCAATGCTTACAGTGTAAATTGCATGCTTAGACAGGACAAGTTTGAACTGATGTTGTGGGGGTCTGGGATGTTGGAGTTGACATGAGTGGCAGAAAGCAAGAATGTCAGGGATCAGCAAACACATATTTTTCCAGTAGAAATTCTTGCATAATTAGTCATGAGTCTTAGCCAGGCCTCCATGTCCAGTGTCAATATGGGCTTGGAGAATATTAGCTATTCTCATACTGGGGCAGACGTAGGGCAGATAGGTGTTGTTGACTTTCTTGAACAATTGTTATCTCAAATTATAGTATCCTTTGACAGAGATTGAAGGGCCAATTTTATCTCTTCAGTTTCAGTAGCCCAAGTATCAGTAGACCCTATTAGTTCATACATGCAATCAGTGTCAGCAGGGGGGATAGCTAGTATAGGCATTCTTTACAATCCATTGGCGTTTTGATGTTGAGCTCCAGGTCAGTGTACCACAGTGAAGTCACACCCTTGCAAGCGCAGGGCCTAACAATCCAGTCAACCTTCAGGTTTCTTTAGTTGTTGCAGCCATTTCAGGGAAAAATGGTCAGTAACTACAGTAAAGTTGGTCCTGTAGATTTAGTGTCAAAACTGTTTTACAGCATGTAGGACTCCAAGAATTCCTTTTCAGTGATGCTATAATTCTTCTCATGCTTGTTGAGGACAAGCAAAAAACAGGCTACTGGTTGATCTACGCCTTCATCATTGAGCTGGGCTAAGATTGCACCTATAGCTACTCCACTGGAGTCAGTGTATAAGATGAAATCCTCATCATAATCAGGGTAGAAAAGGATGGGAGCCTCTTTGAGTTTGGTCTTCAGAGCTTTGAAGGACTGCTATTGGCTGTCAGTCCATTCAAAGGGCACATACTGAAGGAGTTGGACAGCGGGTTCACTCAGTTCAACAAAATCAGGGATGAACTGTTGATAGTATCCCATCATGCCCAGGAATACTTGAACCTCACAAAGATTTTTGGGGGCAACATCTTAATAATAGCTTCCACCTTATTGTCCATGGGGTGTATTCCAGTCTGGGTAACTTTATTTCCCAAGAATTTGAGTTGCACCTTAAAGAAAGAACACTTGGAAGGTTTGAGCTTTAAGCCCTCTTCTTGAATCTTGAGGAAGACAGCCTTGAGATGACCCAAATGATCAGTAAAGGTGGAACTAAACACCGTAATGTTGTCAAGGTAAACAAGGACACAGGTGAGCTTTAGGTCTTGTAGAATGGAGACCATGGCTCTCTGAAAAGTGGTTGGCGCATTAAAAAGCCTCTGAAGCATTTGCATGGGTTCATAGAGGCCTTCTGAGGTAATAAGAGCGGCTTTTTTGGTCTTCAGGGGACAAATCAACCTGCCAGTATCCAGATGCTAATTTTATAGTGGATAAGAACTTTGAGCTTCCTAATTGCCTAAGAGTGTCATCAATATGAGGTAATGGGCATGAGTCCTTTTTGGTGAGGGAGTTTAAGTGGCAGTAGTTCATCATAATGCAATGCCCTCTATTATTTTTCTTGTGGATCAGCAAGGAAAGGCCCAAGGGCTCTGAGAAGGGGCCAAGAGTCCAGCATACAAGAGTTTTTTGAGCTTCTTGGAAACCTGGACATCTTCTACACTACTGCAGCAGTAGGTTTTAGCACAGAAAGGCAGAGCATCACCTGTTTCAATCGGGTGAATGACCCCTTTTGCTAGACCATGGTCATTGGGCCCAGAAGCAAAGATGTTGTTGAACTGATCAAGCAGTTCTAGTACATCTTTCTGCTGGATGGGTAGTAGCTGCAAGAAATCAGCGGCGGTAAACAGGGAGAGTACTTGAGGGATCTCTTCTGGTAAGTTGAAATCACTGAACATCCCAAAATGATAGAGGGAAGTCACTTGTTCATCTTTGTAGTATGTGTTAATGTCCCACAACTTGGCCTCTAGAAACCTGAATGGGCAAAGCAGTCAGGTTAGCTAATAGCAGTTGTACAGGCTTCTTGTGAGTTTGATCTAGAATCTCTGGGCATAACCAAGGTTTTTTACAACTGAAGGATTCAGGAGAGTACAACTCTAAGAATGACTTCTCAGGAAGCTTGTAGGATATCTGAGAGTCAATAATCACTTGAGAACCAGGAGGGATTGTGACAGCTGCAGGGGCAAGTAGAGAAATACCTTTTTATGCAGGACAAGAAGGAGGAGGGAAGCACATATTAGAGGAGTTAGTTCTGTACTTCAGCAAGAAGATGCCTGTAGGGTACTCAAGTACACAAGTCTTAAGGCGTTTGCCAGGGATGCACAGAGCTTCCTCAAAAATTAGCGAGACCTCATATCCCAAGAGAGAGAGGTAACCATCTCTAAGATTGATAATGTTATTGTACTCTTGGAGGAATTGGGTGCCTATCAGTAGATTGTAGCTTTTGTTCTCTAAAACAGCAGCAGGGGATGCAATGAGAAGTTTCCTAAACCTCATTGGCAGGGCAGAATAAGCGCCAATGGCGCAGGTCTGAGCCAAAGCAGCAGTTACATAAGACTGAGTATAGTTGCGATCAGGAGCCAGATTGAGCTTCTTCATCAACTTCAAGGATACAACAATGACAGGAGAGCTGGTGTCCAGGATGGCCTTAATCTTAACCTTCTGGATCAATACTTTTACACGGGTGGTATCTTTCCCAAAGGGAGGTATGACTGCCAAGACATCCTGTACTGCTTCTAGTTCTTTCTCCCATTTTTTAACATCTATCTCAAGACAGGAATTTCTTTTTATACAGTTTTCCAAAGGCAGGAACACGGTATTATTCTGGAAGAGAGCTTCAGCTAATTATGTAGCTTCCTCAGAGGAGTGTAATAGGACAGGATATTGATGAGCCTGTGTTAGGTAAGAGCAAGCTACCATGGCTTTAGCTTCAGCTGGAAGAGGGTAAGCAGTAGTGGTGGTTTTTCCAGAGCAAAGCTTATAAGGGGCTGACACAGTTTCAGGGACAGCCAGCACAGATTAGCCATAACTATCTGATTCATCATAGTCAGAATCCTTGGGTTTGGAGTCACTCAAGAGATTGGAAATAGATGAAGGTTAGTAGGGCCAGACAAAGGAGGAGATTCTTTGTCAGAGGGAGAATCAGGAGGAGACAGGGGAGATAGGTCAGCAGAGAGGGGCAATGTTTTGAATGCTGCCATTCACCATGTTTTGATTTTGCCTTCATTGGGGTATTTTGAGGACAAATCCCTCTCTTTTGTGTTTGCCCTTCAAAATGAGTCTGACTCCAATTCAAGAAATTCAATTTTTCAGTTTCCTGATTCTGCGCAACTCACTTGCCCCAATCATACTTGTGGCAAGTGATCCTACCATCCATGTACTCTTTTGTGGTAAAGCTACACAGTATATGGGTCAATATTTATTATATTAAGCCAAGGCGCCAGCTTAAGCATTTTAAAGCCTTTTAACTTCTTTGTATTATTTAAGTCATAAAATTATGTTTTTTAAACATTAATATAATGCTTATTTTACTGAAGAAATTTTTAAAAGTGTAAAATATAAAAATAATAAAAATAGATCTTATTTTTATTAACTGTATTTTTGCTGAACCCCTTTTTCTATTTTAATAAGCCAAGAATCAAATATATAAGTTGCATGGGAGAGTAATAGCAGCCCCAAAGCTATAATTGCTATTACCCTATATTTGGCTCATATAATTAATCTCTTAGTTTTTTTAGAAAAAAGGTTATTGTATTTAAAAGACTACTTACCCTATGTAAGATATAAGATTTGTAATGCACCCAACTTCATGAACATGTCCTACTAATCCTTTAGTAGTATCAGCTCTCTTTGTTTCTCTATCATCTGTGCAGAACTTAGCATAATATTTATTTTTTTGGAGACTCCTTTGCATTCTTAAAACGTCAAAGGTAAAACATACAGCTCATCATCTTTCATTAAATATGAAATATTAACATAAAATGCTTTGACTTCAAGCCAGCTTTTTTTAGGCCTAGTCTTTTCTATCATAAATGTAAAAAATGTTTTTTGGGAAACATCCAAATTATTTGCAAGTGACTCATATATACCCTTTCTTTCTTCCTCTCTATCAAAAACCATTTTGAGATCATTTATATTTTTTATATACATCTCATTTTCCTTTTGTTTAAATATTTTAGATAAAACACCAAAATGACCATCAACAATACTTTTGCCATGACACTCTACAAATCTATTAAACTTAATTGTTCCTTTTATAATTCTAGGTACCTCTTTAAAAAGATAATATAAGAATTCATAAGATCTGAAATGTATACCATTATCAGTCCAAACTTATATATTTATAATATTCTTAAATTTACTTTTTAAGCAGACTTATCAAACACTGACCTGAAAACAAAGAGTCATGAGATAAAATTTCAGATAAAAAGTCATGATACTTGTGAAGGATCCAGGAAATTCATGCTTGCTTTTTTATTATCTCAGTATGACTCTTTTACAGTTTGACAGGAATCCTTTATGTAGCTTTGATGATCTTGGATTCTGGGCAAGCAATCTTGGCGTTAAACTTGTTGCCATCTGGTGATCACTTTCACATATTTGCTTCCCATAATCTTAGCTGCAGACCATCTATTTCATTCTATGGTAGTCTTATTTCAGTTTAAATCCAAAAACACAAAGCATAAAAAGATTGAGGGGAAAGCAACCATTGTCACACATAAGTATCCTTTTTTATTAATTATTATCATGTTTCCATTATATACCAATTGGGGTACATTTGGCTGAAAACCCCTCCAGTTCTGGAATCACACCTGTATTTCTATCACATAATTTATGACATAACAGCATCATCTAATACAGATCTTTACCAAAAAGATCTTCACACTCTTAACCTATAAGAACGTACCATAATAAATTCCAGAATCACCTGATTTCTCCGTGGAAATGTATTGCTTTGGCTTGAAGCATTCTGTACTTCTGGCGCCAAAACCCTGTGGAATATACATATTCCTGATACAAACTATCATTGTTCCAACTGGGAACCAGCTGATTAATCCTGAATGCATAGACACCATTGTCTACATTTAGCTATTTTTGCATTTAATGGTTTTTTGTGTTGAAAACCCATTAAAACACTTTGAAACTCAAACCAGGTGCCATCACAGCGCCCAGGAACTTTCCCAGGCAGCGCCCCAGCGCCTGAAACACTCACTGGGCAGCGCCTTGGCACTTTACAAATCAATTAGGTGGTGCTTCTAACCTAATTAATTTTCCAAAACAGCGCTTTTAAACCACAATTTGGGGGTTTATTTTTGGCTAACCTTAACCAAACTTCTTGAAACAGTCAAGGCATTTAAACAATATAATTAAATCCTCATTAATTATATTCCCAGCATATATAATTATCTTTCCCAGTTAATTACATGGTTTAAAGACAACAAGTCTTTACTTGACACAGTCAAGTCCATTTCAGCCCTATGATTAAATCCTCATCAATCATATTCCAGGGTATCAATTAATTAACCTTCCCAGTCAATAAATTGCGTTTGAGACACCTAGCCTCATAATCTGAATTGTTCAGATAATTCATTACAGCCCTCAATTAGTACAGCCTAATTGATTCCTGGGTATCCATTACTATACTGGAAAGTCTCTCCAAGGCCAATCCTATTGTTTTGAATTTCAACCTATGAAATTCATCACTATTCAACCTCTTTGTGAAACCACAGCCCAATGTGACTGTAGTACGGTCACAATACTCATATTTAATTTTCTCATTTTCTTTAAGAGAAATTTCAAATCCTAATAAAGAAATAGGTGTTTTCTCATAAAAACAATTATTTGTCTCTATAGGACCCCCACCTATTTTAAAAGTTTTCTTTATAGTCTATTACTATAACACATGAATCATCATCAAGATCATTTATATTACTAATAGATTCTTTATTTTGATGCTTATAAAACTTTTCATGTAGGTCAATAGATTTTAAATTTTTTTGATAGATTTTGGCAATGACAACTTCTTTATACTCAAATCCTTTTCTTCATTTCTAATGATTTTTTAAGTTGAAAATGTTACACATCAGTTTTTTCCTTTTAATTATATCATTAGGAATAAGCTTATAGTAAGCTCAAAGTGAAATATAAATATTATTTTTTTATTTTCACATCTTCATAAATTTCTTTTTTGTTTTTAATAATGAGTATTTTATTTTAGTTGAGTATTCACTCAATTCTTTTTGTAATTTTTCATAAATTAATCCAGGTGATTTTTGGTGATTTGGCTGGTTTTAAATGAAATTTTTAATATATTTTTAATATATTTTTTATTTTTTTTACTGAATCATTTTTCCCTTTTTTATTTTTTGAATTTAATGATAATTTTTAAGAGTTTTTTTATCTTTTTAGAATATTAATACTTATTTTTTCATTTTAAACCCACAATCCTAAAGCTCTTTCAAACTGTAGCTTGATGTAACCAATGCTCTTAGGGAAGGAAGGTGCTTGGCAGGAGATTCTGACATTAATTCCTTTAGGTTGTTAAGGAAATCATCTGTCTTGGAATTTTGCATGACAGGTAAGAAGGTACTTTTTACAAACTCATTTTTTAATAAGAAATGTTCAATAAAGCTGTTAAGATCATTGCCAGCAGTAAAAAAGAATGCTTGTTTAAGCATAGAGATTCTTTATCTCTTTGTAGAAGCCCCCAGTGAGAAGAAGGGTGTCATCAGAAGTGCAAACTTATAGGTTTCATAATGATAGTGGTTGGGTTCCCTGGCTTGGTTTGGGCAGTTCTTGCTTGGAAATAGATGTGCAATTATCAGAGAGGAGAAAAGGTATGGATTGTAAAGCAAATTTCTGTAAAGTTGAGCTTTTTAAATACCATGTTAGATCAGCTTTTGCACTACAGGCATAAATCCCCAACTGACCCTCAGTTGATCTCCTTAATTTATCAATATCACCCCTGAAGTATGATATAATTGTTTATTTACCCCTTTTTATATTCTGGTTAACTGTCAATATCTTGGCATATAGTACTTCAATATTGCTCAAATTAGTATCATTAGAAAGCCCTTAATCTCAGCTTTTGGAATTGTGCTGCATTTTATTATTTCAATACCAATTTGGTATCTTGAAGTGGCTTTGAATGTAAACTTATAAAATTATTATTTGAAATAAAATATGCTAATTAACTCTTAAAGTATGATATTTTGGTGCAATACATTAATTCAAAAACGCCAGAGCAAAAGACGCCATCTCAAAAAAATTTTGAGATGGCGTTGTGATTTACATCAGTATAACTAAAAAAATTAATAAAATTTATTAAATAGTTATTTTTTACATATCAGTTTCTAATACAGCATCTCAAAAAACCGCATCACAGAAACGCTATCTCAAATCAAAAATAAAAAGAGTGCTATCCAAATAAGATTTTTTTATTATTAAAACACTTAATAAATATTTTGAAATATGCCATCACAAAAAACTATAACAAAAAAACGCTATCTCAAATCAAAATAAAATGTCTGTTATCAAAATAAGTTTACCAAAACTTCGCAAATTCAACTGCAAAACTAGCCAGCTTTAAGCGCCGCTGCGCCACCTTTAACAAATCAAAAGTGCCGCAGCGCCAACTTGGGATAGTCTTGGGCGCTACTGCGCTGCCTTGCAAACATTTTTTATGCTGCGGCAGCGCAGGTTTTCAATCCCCAACATGAAAACTCTACTAATCAACAATATTTCCATAAGCACTAAATTTAGAAGATAACTACAATAATTAAAAACTCAATATAATAAAAAATAAGAACTAAAAAATAATAAAAACAATAAAAAAGTGGATAGGCAAAGCAAGTTTATAGCAATAAAAAGCAGGCTGTGTGGGATTAGTCTCTTGTGTTGCGGGTGCCTCCACGCTGCTGAGCAGAAGACATGGCAGGAGGAGAGGACTGGCAGTTAGCAGGGCAGGGATGCTTGGCGGTGCGCTGGATGGTAATCACCGGGCGCTCATGGGTGGGCATCATGTAACAGTTGTTGTCCAGGCGCTGGCACACGTGAGCCAGGATCATCAGCATTTGGGCCCAGGCCAACTGGGAGTTGCACAACATGGAAGACCAGTTGCACAGGGGAAGACGGATCTGACTGACTGGCACCAAACGGCCCCAGCCACCACAAGCAGAGAAAGCAGCACCTATGGTGAAGCAGTCCATCAACACATCTTCCATGTAGGAATATGATAGCGGTAGGGTGACGCGGAGTTGGTAAGCCAGGGAGCGGTAATGCTCCAAGCAACAACCCGCGTACCCAGGCTGGCCAGGCTGGCAACTTTTGGGAGGATACCACATAAAGTGGCAAGTTGCGGCAGCCAAAGGAAGGTAGAGGGAAGCATTGCCAGTGGTAATGGCTTTAAGATACGCCTTGAACGTGGCAGAGAAGCAACAGTTAGTGTTGGCTTGGATGGGCAAGTCCAAGGTCTGATGGAAGCTGGGATCTGCTTCAAGCTCAAGAGCCCAAACCCAAGCCACCTTGTCAATATACTCATTGCAGACAGCAATGGTATGCGCATGTTGCGCGGAAATCTCACTGGGGGCCAGGGTAGCTGACTGCAGCCCTAGACGCACCTCAGCGGCCAAACAGGAGGCATCATCTCAGCCGTGGTATAACTCCCCTGCCCAAATTGGGGTCATTGCATCCTTGTTGGAGTGTAATGCCTGTACAAAGCTGTACATTGTCTCCTTGTGGTGACAGATCCCAAAAATGCTAAGGAGGTTGGGGTAGTTTACCACCACAAGGTCAGAGTTGTGGCAGGCGCGGAGCATTGAAGATGGGGTAGGGGGAGGCGCGCCAGTGGAAGGAAGGCGTTGAGGAAATGGGTGCTGAGCACCAGAAGGATTGCCGCTGAGGGCACACTGCTGACAGGAAGAGGCTCCTCAAACATGGAGTCCTCATCAGGGAAATCTCTGGCACTAGAGTTTGGCGCAGTACTATGCTCAGAGGCTGCCACAGTGGTTGTGCAGTCCTTTTTGCAAAACTGTGAGTCACTGGCCTGAAGTCAATTCAAGAAAGCAATACAAACTGAGCGCAGCATTTTTTGAAAAGTGCACCACTACACTTTGTCCATTGAAGCCATCATTTTTTGTAGGCTTGGCGCATGTTGGTGTTGCTGTTGTTGTTGGTGTTGGGATTCATCTGATGAAGAAAGAAAATAGTGTTTGGTCAAATGGAGGGGATATGTTGTGTGACTGTACTACAGTCAAATTGGGCTGTGGTTTCACAAAGAGGTTGAATAGTGATGAATTTCATAGGTTGAAATTCAAAACAATAGGATTGGCCTTAGAGAGACTTTCCAGTGTAGCAATGATACCCAGGAATCAATTAGGCTGTACTAATTGAGGGCTGTAATGAATAATATGAACTATTCAGATTATGAGACTAGGTGTCTCAAACCCTCTAATTAACCATGGAGGTTAATTGATACCCAGGAATCAATTTGGCTGTACTAATTGAGGGCCGTAATGAATAATCTGAATGATTCAGATTATGAGGCTAGGTGTCTCAAACATAATTTATTAACTGGGAAGGTTATTTAATTGATACCCTGGAATATGATTGATGGGATTTAATTATAGGGCCAAAATACTCTTGACTGTGTCAAGTAAAGACTAGGTGTCTTAAACTGATTGATTAACTGTGAAGGTTAATTAATATATATACCCTGGAATATGATTAATGGGGATTTAATCATAGGGCCAAAATGGACTTTACTGTGTCAAGTAAAGACTAGGTGTCTAAAACTGATTGGTTAACTGGGAAGGTTAATTAATATATGTGCTTGGAATATAATTAATGAGGATTTAATTATATTGTTTAATTGCCTTGACTGTGTCAAGAAGTTTGGTTAAGGTTAGCCAAAAGTAAACCTCTGAATTGTGGTTTAAAAGCGCTGTGTCAGCAAATTCATTGGGTTAAAAGCGCCGCTGCGCCGCCTAATGAATTTGCAAAGCGCCGTCCAGTGAATGTTTCAGGTGCTGGGGCGCCGCCTGGTTCAAGTTTCAAAGCGTTTTAATGGGTTTTTAACGCAAAAAATCATTAAATGCAAAAATAGCTAAATGTAGACAATGGTGTCTATGTATTCAGGATTGATCAGCTGGTTCCCAGTTGGAACAAGGATAGCTTGGATCAGGAATATTTATATTCCACAGGGTTTTGGCGCCAGAAGTCCGGAATGCTTCAAGTCAAAGCAATACATTTCCATGGAAAGAATCAGGTGATTCTGAAATATATTATGGCACATTCTTATAGGTTAAGAGTGTGAAGATTTTTTTGGTTAAGATCTGGATTGGATGACGCTGTTATGTCATAAACCATGTGATAGGAATCCAGGTGTGATTCTGGAACCAGAGGGGTTTTCAGCCAAATGTACCCCAATTGGTATATAATGGAAACATGATAATAATTAATAAAAAGAGATGCTTATTGTGACTATGGTTGCTTTCCCCTCAATCTTTTTTATGTTTGTGTTTTTGGCTTTTAATTAAAATAAGACTAGCATGGAATGAAAGAGATGGTCTTCAGCTAAGACTATGGGAAGCAAAAAACGTGGAAGTGATCACCAGATGGCAACAAGTTTAACGCCAAGATTGCTTGCCTGGAATCCAAGCTCATTGAAGCTTACATAAAGGATTCCCCGTCAAACCGTAAAAGAGTCAGACCGGGATAATGAAAAAACAAGCATGAATTTCCTGAATCCGTCACATGTTGGAAATTTTGACCAAGCAATGATACCAATTATGACAAAGCTCACAGATTAGGATTACAGCAGCCAACTCTATAAATTAGCAGTATAAAATCAATGATGCCAATTATGACAGAGCTCACGGAATAGAATTAATGCAACCTCATTGTCATAAAATTATAATATAAAATTTATATATGTTCAATTGGCAGTAGATTTTGGATCATTATTGCAGAATATCCAATGACATGCGCCGCCGCCCCGTCTCTATCATACATAAAGCGGCACCACGCCAACAAAAAAAAGCTCCTGGCGCCGCTCTACTTTTACATCAAGCGCCTCCACCGCGCTTTTTTTGAATCCCCAAAATAGTTATCTAATTATTAATCATATTTCTAAGCACTAGTCTCAATAGTATAATCAAAAAAAGACATTTTGGATTGGTAGTAGATTTATAATTGTAAAGACAAAATCCAACCTACTGAAAAGCGGTGCCACAACGCCTGGAGTTTAATTAGTTGCTGCTGCAGCGCCTAAGCTTTAATTAAAATGGTGCAGCAGCGTGTTATTTGATTTATTTGTCATTATATCTTACTTTTATGTGAATAAACCAAGCCTTTCTCTTATTAATTGGGAATAAAATATGGTATTAATTTAAGATCTACATAATAAATTAACCCAAATTAGCGCCACTTTGATAGTACTACCCCTCTGCAACACAGTCATTCAAAAATCAATGTTTAATATGCTAGCCTTATTCCTTATCATAGTGTGAACTTTGCTATTTGGGTTTCAATAATACAATGTTTTACTAGTGATTTTATTTAGTAATGAGGGTATTTCTGTTGTGCAAAATATATCAATTACAAAATCTACTAAGCAACTAAGTGTTCAATAGGAGTGGCACCCACCAATGTGGCACTAAGAATTAACCTGTTTTGGCATGTGGTGTCATAGGAAGCTATAAAGAGCACGCCATCACAAATTGACTGTTTTCACTTTTACAAAGTACAGTTCAGCGCCAAATCTTAATTAAATAAAAAATGTAAGAAACCATCTGAAACTTTGCATTTATGTATTTTTTATTTCTTCTAAACAACTGGGTATTTTTAACCCCAGTTGTATAAGCTAGTTTTAAAAATATTCAAGTTTTACTCTTTGGCCTGGTTGAGGTAGCTCCACCAGAAATTTGTTAATTTAATATAAAAAATGGTCAAAAACACTATAATTTTTGAGCTACAGCATCTCAATTATGTCATCTTGGAAACACCATTTCACTTGCAAGATTTCAGTCAAAACTCACAGTTTTGCATACTTGCGCTACTAATAAATTTTTAATTTTTACAAAATAAAAACATAATAATTTTGATGGTATATAATTCAAGAGTTTCTCTACATTTCCATGTAAAAATATTGACTATTTTTACGTTTAACACATTCTTATTTTTCTCTTTAAAAATTGTCCCCAAATTTGAACCTTTCTGATGCAAATTTGTTCTTAGATGCCTCCCAAGCCTACCACCAATGCTACCCCCAAGGCTCCCAAGAGCACGGCTGCTCCTGCTCAGGCAAGAAAGACCAAGGCTATCCTCTCCAAGCAGACTCCTAAAGAAAAAACGCCTGCCAAGACCCCCACACCTTCCCCTAAGCCTGAGGCTGATAACCCCATCCCTCCCCACTCTCCCTTTGCCTACTCCCCCTCTGATCTCCAGGAGGAGCACATCCACTCCAATGATGAAGATGAGAATGACAGAGTCTCCAAAAGCGACTCTGGTGACCATGGTTTTGCAGCCTCAGAGGAGGAGCCTATCCTAGAGTGGGACCTACATGCAGTTACCAATATCTGCAACGTCAACGGGCAATTTATAGTTCCAGCTGTTTTTCTGACTTGTTTCCCATTATGACCAAGAAGGGGGTGCTGGCTTTGTCAAGGACGGCTTCCTTTTCATATTCAATGACCAGAAAAAAATATGGCAAACCATCACTACAAATTTGATAGTCCAGGTTGCCCCGCGCAATCAACTACAATTGGGTTTACCCAAGTCAAGGAGCTCACCATTGAGCATGACTGTTTGGGCTCTGATATGATTCTTTACTATCTTATGTGCTGGTACCTTTTCCAAGCCATTCCTTTCAACAAGGACTTGACTTCAACTGAGCTGGTAACTCATGCTCTCCTTTACCTGAATAAAGATCAGAGAGAGGAGGTTGGAGAAAAGACCAGACTCCAACGGTATGTGACTGATCAACAGTCAATTGATGCCAATATTGGCGTCAGCACTAGAAGTATTGATGAGCTTGTACTTTTGGAAGTCCAGAAGACTACCATGCTTGGAAAGTCCTTTTTGCTAAACAACAACAGGCAAGGTTCACCAAACCGTATTTTGTGCTTTTCAACACAAGAGGATCTTGTACACCTTTTAAAGTGTGATACCTGGTTTGTCAATGGGACTTTTGCCTCTTGTCCTAAGCTATTTTATCAGCTTTGGGCCATCTATGGTCAGGTCAATGAACATACAATCCCCTTTGTCTTCTTCTTTCTCCCTAATAAAAGGGAAGAGACTTACATCCACGCCTTGAATATATCCAAGCAAAAACTGGATGCCATCTTGCCTACGCTTGAAGAAGAGCCAACCAAGAAAAGGGGCCACAAGAAGAAGAAGGTCAGCCCAGAGGCTACCCAAGAGCAACAGGCCATAACCAAAAAAACGCCTGAGTCCGTTTCTTATCATACCATGTTGATGGTTGACTTTGAGGCTGCACAGGCTAACGCTTTTATCAAGGTATTTAGGAGCAGGCCCCAAGACTGCTTCTTTCACTACCGCCAGGCTCTGCGCAAGAACCTGATGAAAAACCCAGTCCTCAATAAGCTGGTATACAAAGATGGTACAAAGGAGTCCAGAAAGATATTCAATTGCTTTGCTGCTCTGGCCATGGTCAGAAAGGAAGAGGTTAACATTTTTTACAACAAGCTTCTCAACAACAATTACATTCTTGGGAACCAAGAAGCCTTTGTCCCTTTCATACAGTATTTTGAGCACCAGTGGGTAGGTGTATTCCAGGGAAATTGCCGCATCTGCAAGGGTGGCAACTCAATTAACTGGAACTGCTATAAGCAGGTCAAAGCCGGCGTAACTAAGACCACCTCCTCACTTGAAGGTTAGCATAACCAATTTTCCCGCCTGGTTAAGGCAAAAAAGCCTACGTTCAATATGATCATCAAGAAGCTGAAGGTTCAGCATGCGCACAGGGATCAGCTATATTCCCATGCCGTCAAAGGCAAAGCTTTTATAGCCAAGCATGCTGGACAGCAGGTCAAGTTTGCAAGTGTTACAAAAGTGGCTTTGGCCTATTACACTAGAGAGGGCCGCCAAACCCATCTCAAAGACATTGCCACAGCCCTTGGATCCAATTTATAATCCACTTTTTTAACAATAAACTTCTTTTTTTCAAATGTTTTATTTTAACTTTTAATATGTATATACATGTTTAATATAGTGTTAAAATTTAATACAAAAATAGCACTGTTTTAGGATGTGTTGACTTTGGAGATTTGCACACTATAGTTAGTATTAGCTGACCCCATATTTTATTGCAGATTTGAAATCCTTGGATGATTTTGAGTCTAGTCAAATGGTTTTTTATAGTTTTTGAAATGTTTTTTGGGCTTTTATCAATATTTTAAGTTATCTGGCGCAGTTTAGCCATAAATCCAAGATGGCGTTTTTAAGATGGCGTCTTTCTAGATGGCATTTTTGGACACATTTTTGAGATGGCGTCTTTCTAGATGGCGTTTTTGAGATAGCGTCATTCAAATTGACGTATTGCACTGGATTTGCTGACCTGAGTTAGCCCATTTTCTGTCTTTCCTATTATGATACATTTCAATTTGGAAAGATTCACATTTGTATTACTCACTCTTTGATACTTGTCTAAAACACATATTACCTTTGCCTCATATTTCACATCTCTGAATAAAATCCATGTATTTTCTGCATACATTGAGTGTGAGTAACACTTACTGTTGATTTCTAGAATTTTTCTATTGGCTTTTAGAAGGGCTGCCAACAGTGATTGTATTACAAGGACAAACAACAATGAAGAAAATGGATCCCCCTGTGACAGATCCAGGTCCAACCAGTCAAACTTACCATTATCTTGCCCTTGACTCTTATTACCATTACCTTCCTGTGACAAAGCTTTGAGGAGCTTTGCCTCCAGGGAGGCAATTTTTTGAGACAGCACTTTATTGTCATCCCACCAACAAGCCATAATTTTGACACTTTTTTCTTCCCTACTTCTTAATGCCTCAATTTAACAATTGGCTCTGTCCTTCACTTGTTGTAAAATTTTGTCAAACCCTAACAGCAAGTTCCAGGAATCTCATGCATAAATTCTATTTCCTTGTGCAGGGGTTCCCTCTTTGGCAAAATAATTGGTATATAGCTCTTCAAAGGCCGCTTTCACTTCTATCAAAGTTTCTTTAGGCGCTATCTTAGAAACCTCCAGACTTGCCCAAGCCTCCTTGAGTGAACTGGTAGCAACTTTCTTCCTAGCAGTAGCAGTTTCTACACAAAGCACCCCAAATTTTGCTCTTTTAAATGATTGTAAAGAAGACATGATAATTAAAAAGTAGTTTGAGGGGAAAGCGTCAAAATTGACAATACATATATTTTATTAATGTTTAACTGTTTTTGCTTATATACCATTTGGGGCATACACAGCTGAAAACTCCTCTGGTTCCTAAATCAACCAATGATTTGCTTCATGTGGTCTATGACATTTGAGTCATTCAACATAGATCTTTACCTAAAAGATCACCAACAATTCTCAACCTATGAGAATTGACCTACAATGGGAAGAAGTCACCTGACTCCATTCAACCCAATGTACCAATTTGGCATGGAGCTTCCCCAGCTCCCAGTGCCAAAACCCTGTGGATTGCACATCCTAAACTCAGCTATCAGTGTTCCAACTGGGAACCAGCTGATTAAACCTGAATTCCTAGGCATCCTTGCCTTTATTTAGTTATTTTTGCATTTAATGGTTTATTGCCTTAAAACTCATTAAACTGCTTTGAAACTCAAACCAGGCGCCACCGTGGCGCCCAGCAATTTCCCCAGGCGGCGCCCCAGCACCTGAGAAAATTTGATAGTGGCGCCTCTCAAATCCATTAGGCGGCGCTTCTAACCCAAATTCCGGGAGGTTTCCCATGGTTAACCTTAACCAAACATCTTGAAAAAGTCAAGGCCATTTTAATATAATTAAATCCTGATTAATTATATCCTGTATTTATTAATTAATCTTCCTGATTAATCAACACATTTTGAGACACCTAGTCTCCAAGATTGATTTGGCCAATATTGCCTCAATTCTTTTAGTTAGCCTAACCTAACTAATCATCCATATTCTGTTCTTTTATTAAACATCAATATCCAGTTTCTAGGAAACTTTACCCCAAGAATTCCAAACAAACTTATATATATGTAATAAATAGCAAAAACAGAACATCTTTATATTTTGGAGCATTTATTTGGCTAAATACTCAGCAGTGACTGTAGTACAGTCACAAAGCCCCTTCCTTCCCTTTAGGGGAATTGGCCTATCTTCTTGGATCTTGTTAAGCTCCCTTTCCCCATGGAATATCTTAAGGAATTGAGGATGAACATGGGACCATTCTTCTCCCAAGGCAGCTCCAGCCCCCCAAATTAGGTAGTTTGGCCCTGGACTAACCAAAATAATCTTCATAGGCCCTACCCATTGCTAAAGACCTCTTCTTGGGTGCTTTTCTCAGCGCCTTTGATCAAACCACACCAGATCTCCCACCTGGAAATGATCACAAGGAAGTACTCCAGGTATTGAGTTTCACTTGGCAACACTTTTCTCAAACCCGCTCTCCTTTACTCCTTGCCTTGGCAAATAACTTCTGCATCTCAGCTGCATGTTCCTCTACAGCGGCTTCATAGGAATTCTTTTCCACAAACTCCCATTGGCCCACTTCAGTGCTGGTTTTAGTCTCCCGGAAATCCAAAATCCAAAATGGTGAAAACCCAGTAGAATCATGGGGCATTGTCTGGTATGCCATGACACTCATTGCTAGGTGATCCTTCCAATGGGTTGTAGCTCCATCAGCCAATTTTTCCATAATGTGCTTTAAGGTTCCAATGGTTCTTTTGGCTAACCCATTGGTCTCAGGATGGTAGGGAGCTGCAGTTAACTTAGAAATGCCCCATTTTGAGCATTCCTTAGTCAAAGCTGGCCCTACGTAGGGTGGTCCATTGTTGGTGAGAACCTTCTCAGGACAACCATGTTGTGCTATGATTTCTTCTCGGAGAAACTTAGCAAGTGCAACACTTGTTTCTTTAGCCATTGCTTGAACCTCTACCCATTTTGTGAAAGAATCAATGGCGATCACAAAGTTTTCTTTCCAACCACTTGGTAATGTGATATGACCTGTATCCATTGAGACCAACTCAAAAGGATAATGTTATATCACTGATTTGAGCTGTACCTTAGATTTTGCCGCTGAGAACTTAGAGCAAACTTCACATTCTTGTAAAATCTGGAGGACTATAGCTCCCATCTCTGACCACCAGTACCAGGCTTTTACTGCTTGCCAGAGCTTTTTGTATCTGAGGTGACCTCCCCATTGAACATGAAGATCTCTCACCACTTGAAGACATTTGGATTGCTCTACGTAAATCCTATTCCTCAATAACACTTCCTGGGCTTCTTGCGTCTCAACTTCATAGGCCAACAGCGCTTGGGATAATAAGTCAAGAATCTGATTTTCTAAACCAGGTCAATAAATGATATCATAGTCATATCCAGAGAGTTTTTTGGCATACAACTGCATACAGCCTTGTAAGTCTTCCTTAGTCTGAAGCGCTCTCAATGCTGCGTGATCAGTGACTATAATGAATGGCATTCCTAGGATATACGTCCTAAAAAGCTCCACCGCCCATACTATTGCCAATCCCTCATGTTCAGTAGCAGAGTATTTCCTTTGAGTGGTCCCCAATGTTTTTTAATCATATGCCATCAGATGCCGGGACAACTTTGACTCTCCCTCCTGAGTAAGAACGGCACCCAGACCAGTTAAACTTGCATCTGTTTCAATGTAGAACAACTTTGACTAATCAGAAAATCTTAGAATGGGGCTTTGGAGAGTCTCTTTTTCAACTCTGAGAAACTTGACTCCTGCTCCTGTCCCCAAAAAATCTGGTGTTCTTCCTGGTTAAAGCAAACAATGGCTCTCCAAGTGCAGAACAATTAGGAATGAATCTCTGATAGAAATTCACTGATCTCATAAATCCCTGCACCTCTTGAACCAACTGTAGTGATCTCATGCTCAACAACGGAGTAACTCTCTCAGGACTTGGCTTAATCCCCTGATAATTCACAATATGTCCTAACACCTTGACCTCTTGACAGGCAATCTTAGTCTTAGATACACTAATCTTTAACTTTGCTTTCTCAGTTTAGTGGAATTCTTCATCAAGATCCTTCAGGTGTTGTTTCCAGGAAGGGCTATATACAGTAATGTCATCTATATACACTGAGACACACCTAGACTGCAATCCTGCCATAATCTGTTCCATCACTTGCTGAAACACAGCACCGGCTGTTTTCATTCCTAATGGCAAGACTTTCCATTGATAAAGACCATCAGGTGTAGAGAATGCTGTAACCTCCTTATACTTCTTGTCAATCAAAAATTGGTGATATCCCTTAGTCAGATCCAAAGTGGTAAACCAAGAAGATCCAGCCATGGCATCCAGCTGATCCTCAATTTGGTGCATTGGTTAGGCATCATTTACAATATCCTTGTTTACCATTCAGAAATCAATAAAAACATGAATGTTCCCATCTGGCTTTGGAACACAAACCATTGGAGCAGAATAAGGACTGATGCTCTCCTCAATCAGGTCAGCTCTTTGCATCTTTTCCACCTCTTCTCTGATTGCAGCAACTGCAGCAGGACTACAACGGGGTACATACCTTTTGTATGGCTTCCCAGTAAGCGTTTTTATGATATAAGGTGGACCAGTTCTCCCTACATCATATTTGTCCAACAAGAAACAACTACTCCATTTCCACACCAGAGTATACAATGGGGTACCTGGTGCTTCACTTGGACATAGTATACAGGTTAAATTGTTGAAGGGCACACAAACATAAGAGACAGTAGGCTTATTTGTTGTGACTTCTCCAACTACGGGCATCCAAACTCCAATACGCTGACCTTGCTGAATGTCTACAGGAACTGCGCAAGTGTTGAATAACTTCCAGGACTTGAGGGATTCACCATTTGAACCATCCTCAAATATTGTCACACTTGAGGATATATGACGGGGCAATTCTGGGATAACCTGTCCTCCTTGCATTCCGCAATTGAAAGCTACTGGTTTTAACCAAGCGGTTCCCTTTGGTGGAATTGAGCAATACTCCTTGGCGTAGATGACAACTGACTAGACGTCTCCTGGTGCTGGCAGAATTGTCAGTTGTTGATAAGCGTATTCAACTCCTTCATGAATCAAGACATTCTTGACGGCGTCCAGGCTCACCTTGGCCTCAACAATCCAAGTCATACCAAGAAGAACATCAAATCCTGCCCTAGGTAAAACTACGGCGGAAGTCTTGACCTTGGTATTTTTCCATTTTATTACCACCTCATCAAAAACGTCTCGTTCAATAGTGGTAACCACATCTGCAGAAGATAAGATAAAAGTGACCAATCTTGATGGGTCCATGCCATGTCTACAAGAAAAGTTCTTTGATACTGCCAAACCAGCACACCCTGGATTGTAGACTGCCTTTGCAGAGATACCATCAAGAAAAATATCCAGGAGGATAACCCCTTGTAATGCCCACACAAAAGGTTTTGCAATAAAAAGTGCAGGCATACTTTGGGCCACCTTTTTATGCCATTCAACTTCCTTGATCCAATCCATGCTCAACTGAACTTGCAAGGGCTGCCATGTAATCTCCCCGTCTTCCTTCATCCCTAAGCGCACATCCAATATCCACTCATCTGGAGAGGCATCTGGACTTCCCTC
Source organism: Entomophthora muscae (assembly GCA_014839935.2). Lineage (NCBI taxonomy): Eukaryota > Fungi > Entomophthoromycota > Entomophthoromycetes > Entomophthorales > Entomophthoraceae > Entomophthora > Entomophthora muscae. The sequence continues at coordinate 23,497 of QTSX02007365.1, read as the reverse complement.
AGGCAGAGTTGGACAAGAGACATCAATTACTTGTATGGGTGGTTCCACTGGTTGACTAGCGCTTTTCCTGTATTCCTTCACAGCCTTCCCAGACCAAAGTCTCATTCTCCCATTATTCTCCAAATTACTGGACTCAGGTTGAGAGACACCTAATCCCGCCCTTCTTATCCCAAATCCTTAAACATAAGGCTGGGATGCTCCTTGTCAAATTCCACACAGTTGGGACACTTTCCAGCAAAATGGCCATCTTTCCCACAGATACAGCATCCCTTGGCCATGGGGAACTTACATGCCCGCTTAAATCTAGATATGTGGTCCTTATCAAAGGGACTTCTTGGAAGTCTGGTTCTCTCAGAAGATTCTTCCCCTGCCGCAACATGAGCTCCTGCTCTGGAACAAGGAGCACTGTATGGAGGGCCTCCAAGATCCCATTCCATCTGGATGACCTTCTGAACAAGTTTTGACCATGGCAACTTCTCACGGTGTAATATAGAGGCCTGAGTTTGCAACCCGGGCCACATTCCAGTGAAGAAAGCATCCTCCACTAGATCCTGATTACGTTCCACATCAACAAAGGCTAAGAACTCCTCAATTCTGAAAAGATACATTGACACCGTCTCATGGCCAGCTTGAGTAACATCTTGAGCTTTTTGAAGAGCATCATCAGGTCTAAGGTTACAGTGCAACTGGCTCGAAATTCCTCTAACAAGGTGGTCCAATTGTCGCCTTTATGTCTTTCAAACCACTTGAAACATGCAGGTCCTGCAAGAACTTCCAACCAATGATGTTTCTCATCATCTCCTAGACCAGAGGCCTAAATAAGGAAACCCTCCAGGAAAGCATTTCCTTCCTTGGGATTTCCAGAAAACAGTGACATCTTGGCAAGCATAGACTGGACTCCTTTCACCATGGGTTTTTTCTGCCCCCGTGTTGGGCTCTGTGACGGATCCAGACCTAACCAGTCCATCCTGCCATTATCCTGCCCTTGACTCTTTTTGCTGTTACCTTCCTGGGACAAAGCTTTATGGAGCTTTTCCTCCAGGGAGGCAATTTTATTAGATAACACTTTATTGTTTTCCCGCCAATGAGCCATGATTTCAACGCTTTTTTCCTCTTGTGCTCTCAACGCCTCAATTTTACAATTTGCCATCTCTTTTACTTGTTGCAAGATTTCATCCCATCCTACCAACAAGTTACAAGCATCCCAAGCATAAATTTGGTCCCCTTGGGCGGGAGTCCCTTCCTTTGCAAAGTAATTGGAATACAGCTCTTTGAACACAGCCTTTACCTCTACTAAAGATTTGGAAGGAATAGTCTTAGTGACCTCCAGGCTGGTCCAAGCTTTTTCCAATGTACTTGTAGGAACCTCCTTTCTTGTGGCAGTGGTTTCCACACAAAGGACCCCAAACTTGGCTCTCTCAAATTTTAACAAAGAAGGCATGACAATTGAAAAATAGGTGAGGGGAAAGCGTCAAAACCAACAATGAATATATTTTATTGATGTTTAACTGTTTTTGCTTATATACCATTTGGGGCATACACGGCTGAAAACCCCTCTGGTTCCTGAATCAACCAATGATTTGTGTCACGTGGTCTATGACATTTGAGTCATCCAACATAGATCTTTACCTAAAAGATCACCAGCAATTCTCAACCTATGAGAATTGACCTACAATGGGAAGAAGTCACCTGACTCTATTCAACCCAATGTACCAATTTGGCATGGAGCTTCCCCAGCTCCCAGCGCCAAAAACCCTGTGGATTGCACATCCTAAACTCAGCTATCAGTGTTCCAACTGGGAACCAGCTGATCAAACCTGAATTCCTAGACATCCTTGCCTTTATTTAGTTATTTTTGCATTTAATGGTTTATTGCCTTAAACCCCATTAAACTGCTTTGAAACTCAAACCAGGTGCCTCGGCGCCTCTCAAATTCATTAGGCGGCGCCTCTAACCCAATAAATTTTCCAACACGGCGCTTTTAACCCAAATTCCAGGGGGGTTCCCATGGTTAACCTTAACCCAACTTCTTGAAAAAGTCAAGGCCATTTTAATCTAATTAAATCCTCATTAAGTATATCCTGTATTTATTAATTATTTTCCTGATTAATCAACCCATTTTGAGACGCCTAGTCTCCAAGATTGATTTGGCCAATCTTGCCTCAATTCCTTTAGTTAGCCCAACCTAACTAATCATCCATATTCTGTTCTTTTATTAAACATAGATATCCAGTTTTAAGGAACCTTTACCCCAAGAATTCCAAACAAATCTATCTTTATGTAATAAACAGCAAAAACAGAACATCTTTATATTTCAGAGCTTTTATTTGGCTAAATACTCAGCAGTGACTGTAGTACAGTCACACCACCCAAAGTCTCTAGTCCTCTGCTTGAAGAGGATATTATCTATTTTCCTTCTACATCAATGGTAATGGTGTTGTCTCCTGGGATTGAGTGGGCCCCCTTCCAGCTTTCTCTCTCAACTACAAGCAAGCTGTTCTGCCGCCTGCTCCCTGATCCTCTCTGGCACTTTGGCAATGCATACTATCCCTGGTCTCTATCCCAAGTATTCTTCCAAAGACCTGTATTTCTTCCTCTTGAACTTTGGTCTCCCCCCCCGCGTGATGGAGTCTATTAATACAATTGGTGTGTTGGTCAACCAGTTCATCCAAACCGCCCTGGTTCACCATCAACTTGCATTAGGATCCCAGAACCAACTTATAAATGCTGTAGCCACCGCTGTCTCAAACAACCATGCTCAGAATATGGCATATCAAGAATGCTCCCACAGTCTCTTTGTGTGTATTTCCAATATCCAGCACAACTTGCTGGCCTTCCAGAAGTACTTGACTGCCTCACTAAATTCCCTTTGTTCCTTGCTCCCTGGATACATCAAAGATCAACTATGCAAATTGAATGAGCATCAAGCAACGTGGCATGGTCAAATTGAGGCCTCTCTGCTAAAGTATCTCCAGGATTTTGAGACTCTGGTTAGAAAACTTAACCAATTCCAATAATATATTAATTATCAACTTGAATTGGTTGGAGCTCATGTTGATACTTGGGACTGCCATATGCAGCTTTAATATGGTCTGGATAAGGCTGTACTAGGCAACACTCTATACCAAGTGCAAAGGTATGTATATGATAGAGTAGCATCTATTGAGGTGACTCCTCCCGCTCCTCCTGTTGAGATTCCATCTGACTTTGAAGCAAAGTTATGGGAAGAAATAGATGAGCTCAAGGCTATCACTTGGCATCAATATTCTGTTCAGAGCCCCCCTCCAGTCAAACCTATGCCAGACCCTTGCATTGCTTTGCTCACTGATCAAGTAGCTACTTTTCAAGGAAAAATTGAGTACTTAAAACAACACCTCTCTAATCCTGAGGACTTGTCCTCTGAGTCTGAAGATGAAGAGGAAACTGAAGTTGTTAATACTCCCGCTCATGGCAACCATGGTTGCTGCCCTGGTTTGGAAGGTCAACCCCGGGTCAACTGCGCATGTGCACTAGATCAGCTTGCAGAAGTAACAAATGATATAGCTGATAGGCAGGACACATTGGAAAGAGAAGTAAAAAACCTCTCCCACTTTACTGAGACACTGAATGGGTAGGACATCCCCTTGGTTGCTCAGACCACTTCCCTGACCACTTGTCTCAACAGTATTGCTAGCACCTTATTGGTGCAACAAATTAAGATTGACAAATTTGGAGTTGCTGCCGCCGCTAGAGATATTAGTGGGCAAAAAAGCTCTACCTTGAATACCCTAGAGGAAAGCCTTTGACTCCTCTGGGCTAGACAACCTGCTGCTGAATCCAAGTTTGAGGGCAATTCTTCCATTAATGTCCTTAACCCAGGTGACACTGTCAGTTCTCTTCCTTGTCTATTGACCCAAATTACAAGCCAACCTTCAAACAGATATCAAATCCTAAAACCTCTAAAATTGCTGCCTTTCTAACAATTTACAAGACTGCAATGTGTAGGGCTACTGATGAACTCAAAAAGGAACATATCCTCACCTGTCTCCATCCCACATGCCAAGAAGTGGTGGTCCCCAAACTCCCCTCCATTGTCACTTGGGAGGACATGAAGCGCCTCCTTATTGAGGAGTTTGGAAGAGATCTCAGCTAGAAGGTCAAGAAGGATGCATTTATGCACATTGCCTTTAAGCCCAAGGAAACCCTGGCTGAGTTTGTGGATTGCTTCTACATTGAAGGCCAACAGTTAATCACCAGTCAACAGTTAACCCCCGGGAAGCTTACACAGCTTGTTCAAATGCTTTGAAAGTGAACCAGCTTCTATGCCTACACTTTAAGGCACACAATGCTTCACTCACTTCCATGAAGAGTATTAAGATGCTCTTGCAAGACATGCATTTGACCCATGAGGGTACAGCAGTACGTGAAAATAAAGCCAGTAATGCTGGGACTACTTCTTGTATGCCACGCATTATGACGCTGAGTGCAGGTGGACAGACTAAGAGGCAAGGTTGTCATAACTGTGGCCAAATAGAGCACCACTTGTGTACTTGCACTAATCCCCGAGTGGAAGGTTGTGACCCCAAGTGACAGGCGGGAAAAGAGAGGTCAGCTTAGAGACAGAGATGCTCTCTGCTGACCAATCTCCCCCTGATCCTCCTTCAGATGAGGAAGCTCTGTCTTCCTCTGGCCCAACTATTCTTCACCTATTCCACAATCTCTCAAATGATTCAGACCCTGAAGATTCTGATAGTTATGGCTACTCCATGCTGGCTGTCCCTGAAACTGTTTCAGTTCCCTACAAGCTTTGCTCTGTAAAAACCATCACTACAGCTTGTCCTCTTCCAGCTGAGGCTAAAGCCATGGTAGCTTGCCTTTACCTAGCCCAAGCCCACCAACCTCCTGTCTTGGTTGACTCTTCTGAGGAAGCAGCCAAACTAGCTGAAGCTCTTTTCCACAATGTAACTGTATCTCTCCCACTACAGACTGTGTATAAGGAAATTCCTACCTTAAGGTTCATGTTAGCTAAATGGGAGAAGGAGCTAGAGGCTGTGCAAGATGTGTTGACAGTCTTTCTCCCCTTTGAGAAAGATACAACCTGCGTGGAAGTATCAATCCAAAAGGTTATAATCAAAGCCATCCTGGACACAAGTTCTCCAGTCAACTTAGTATCTTCAAAACTAATGAAGAAACTTAAGCTGGCCCCTGATCTCAACTATACTCAGTTGTATGGCACAGCTGGCATGGCACAAACTTGGGCCATTGGTGCCTATTCTGCTCTACCCATGAGGTTTGGGAAACTCCTCATTGCTTCCCCCGCTGTAGTTCTTGAGAACAAAAGCTATGACCTCTTGGTTGGTACACAATTCCTTTGAGAGTAAAGCAGGATTGTAAACTTACGGGATATATATCTTTTGCTCTTAGGATATGAGGTCCCTTTGATTTTTGAGGAACCTCCACGCCTCCCAGGAAAACGTCTTAAAACTTGCGTGCTTGAGTACCTCACAGGTATCTTCTCTCTCAAGTATAGGACTCACTCCTCCAACATGTGCACCCCTCCTCCTTTCTGCCCTGCAAAATAAGGGGTACCTCTTCTTGCGCCAGCAGCTATCACCATTCCTCCAGGCTTTCAGGTGGTGATTAATTCTCAGATTTCTTACAAACTACCTGAATATTGTTCTTGGAAGTCTACTCTCCTGAATCCCTAAGCCATAAAGAACCCTGTATGTGTCCAGGGATTCTAGATTGAACCCACAAAGAGCCCATACAATTACTGCTTGCCAACCTGACGGCCCTGCCCATGCAGGTTACCCAAGGCCAGGTTATAGGGCATAGTCAAATACTGGGGGCAGAACAAGTGGCATCCCTCTACCCTTTCTGAACTTTTAGTGATTTTAATCTACCTGAAGACAATTGTGACAGATCCAGGCCTAAACAGTCCATCCTACCATTATCCTGCCCTTGACTGTTATTGCCATTACCTTTCTGTGACAAAGCTTTGAAGATATTTTCCTCTAGGGAGGCAATTTTATGGGACAACGCTTTGTTGTCATCCTGCCAACAAGCCATGATTTCAACGATTTTTTCCTCTCTTGCTCTCAACGCCTCAATTTCACAATTTGCCATTTCTTTTACTTGTTGCAAGATTTCATCCCATCCTACTAATAAGTTCCAAGCATCCCAAGCATAGATTTGGTCCCCTTGGGCAGGAGTCCCTTCCTTTGCAAAGTAATTGGAATACAGCTCTTTGAACGCAGCCTTTACTTCCACCAAAGACTCTGCAGGAACAGTCTTGGTAACCTCCAGGCTGGTCCAAGCTTCTTCCAATGAACTTGTAGGAACCCCCTTTCTTGCTGCAGCGGTCTTCACACAAAGGACTCCAAATTTGCCTCTCTCAAATTTTAACAAAGAAGGCATGGCAATTGAAAAACAGGTGAGGGGAAAGCATCAAAACCGACAATATGAATATATTTTATTAATGTTTAACTGTTTTTGCTTATATACCATTCAGGGCATACACAGCTGAAAACCCCTCTGGTTCCTGAATCAACCAATGATTTGCGTCACGTGGCCTATGACATTTGAGTCACTTAACATAGATCTTTACCTAAAAGATCACCAACAATTCTCACCCTATTAGAATTAACCTACAATGAGAAGGAGTCACCTGACGCCATTCATCTCAATGTACCAATTTGGCATGGAGCTTGACCAGCTCCTGGCGCCAAAACCCTGTGGATTGCACAGCCCAAACTCAGCTATCAGTGTTCCAACTGGGAACCAGCTGATCAAACCTGAATTCCTAGGCATCCTTGCCTTTATTTAGTTATCTTTGATTTAATGATTTTTTGCCATAAAACCCATTAAAATGCTTTGAAACTTGAACCAGGTGCCACCGCAGCGCCCAGCAATTTCCCCAGGCGGCGCCCCAGCACCTGAGAAAATTTGATAGTGGCGCCTCTCAAATCCATTAGGCGGCGCTTCTAACCCAATAAATTGGCCAACACTGCACTTTTAACCCAAATTCTGGGGGCTTTCCCATAGTTATACTTAACCATACCTCTTGACACAGTCAAGGCAATTAACTACTATAATTAAATCCTCATTAATTATATTAGCTCATGTTTATTAATTAATCTTCCCAATTAACTAATCTGTTTTGAGACACCTAGTCTCCAAGATTGATTTGGTCAATCTTGCCTCAATTCTTTTAGTTAGCCTAGCCTAACTGACCATCCATATTCTGTTCTTTTATTAAACATAGATATCCAGTTTCTAGGAACCTTTACCTCAAGAATTCCAAACAAACCTATCTATATGCAATAAACAGCAAAAACAGAACATCTTTATATTTCAGAGCATTTATTTGGCTAAATACTCAGCAGTGACTGTAGTACAGTCACAACAATCCTCAAGTTCTCTCCTTATTCACTGCTGCCAACTTCCCCCAATTGTCTCCCATCCAACAAAAAGACGTTTTGGACCTGCTCAATTAGTTTAACAACATATTTGCCTCTGGACCTACAGACTATGGCCTGTCTAAAAGGGCCATTTATCAGGTTGATACTGGTGATGCACCCCCTTTTTTGTGCCAAACCATACCGCTGTAGTAGGGTAGATGATGCTCAGGTATCTAAAGAGCTTAAGCAGCTCTTAGATGCTGGGCTACTAGCTCCCTCTCAGAGCCATTGGATCTCCCTGTTACTGATCCTCAAGAAGAAGGATGGAGGACATTGCATTGTAATGGACTATTGCCGCCTGAACTCTCTCACTAAGAAAGACTTTTACCCCTTGCCCAGAATCAAAAATGCTCTCAGACAGCTGAGTGGTTCCAAGTTCTTCTTGGCTATGGATCCAGCTTCTCAATACTGACAAGTCAATTTATCACCAGAAGACCAAGAAAAGGCTGCTCTCATTACCTCTGAGGGACTCTATGAACCTACTTGGATGCCCCAAGGACTCTGCAATTCTCTGGATATATTTCAAAGGACTATAGATTCCATTCTACAATATTTAAAGCTCTCTTATGTCCTCGTGTACCTTGATGACATCCCTGTGTTCAGCACTACCTTTACCAACCACTTGGAACATCTCAAGGCTGTCTTAATCAAAATCTGCAAAGCTGGCTTGAAGCTCAAACCCTCCACGTGCTCCTTCTTTAAAGAGCAACTTGAGTTCTTAGGTCATGAGGTCACTCAAACTGGAATACACCCCATGAATAATAAGTTGGAAGCCCCTTTGTCCAACTGCTTTGCAATGTCCCCTTTGAGTGGACTGACATCCAGCAACAAGCATTTGAAGCGTTGAAGGCCAAGCTCAAAGAGGCCCCTATCTTGGTCTATCCTGATTATGATAAAGAGCTCATCTTGTATACTGACACTAGTGGAGTAGCTGTGGGTGCCATCTTAGCCCAGCTTGACAACAAAGGCATGGATTGACCTGTAGCCTACTCTTCACGGGTCTTCAATAAACATGAGAAGAATTACAGCGTCACTGAAAAAGAATGTCTGGCAGTGCTGCATGCTGTAAAACAGTTCAGGCACTATATCTATGAGAGCCACTTCACGGTGATCACAGATCACTCCTCCCTCAAATGGTTGCAACAACTAAAGGAACCTGAAGGTCAACTAGCATGTTGGTCTCTGCGTCTGCAAGGGTACAATTTCACTGTGATACATTGTCCTAGGGCCCAACATCAGAACACTGATGGCTTTTCAAGGATGCTAATACTATATATCCACCCTGCTGACGCTGATTGCCTATACAAATTAATAGGGTATCCTGACTCTTAGACCACCAAGCCAGAAGACATTCAACTGGCACTAAAAGCCCTATCCAAGAACACTGTAATTTGAGATAGGCATCTCTTCAAAAAAGTCAACAATGCCTATCTACCCTACATTTGCCCTAGCATGAGGATAGCCATTATCCTCCAAGCTCACATTGACACTGGGCACAGGGGTACAGCCAAAGCCCATGACTAGCTATGCAAGAACTTCTACTGGGAGAGCATGCGCCTTCTGATCTCTGATGTTATTGCCTCCTGTCATTTGTGTCAACTTCAACGCCCTTGCCCTTCCCAACACCAATTCAAGCTCATCCCCCTAAGCATGCTTTCCACACTATGAGTATTGATGCTGTAGGGCCTTTCCCTTGGTCTAGGTCTGGGTGTCTTTTTTTGTAGTTGCCATAGACCATTTTAGCAAATGGGTCAAAGCCAGAGCTACAAAATATATAACTGCAAAGACCACTGCTAATTTCTTTCTGCAAGATATCTTCTACCAACATGGCTGCCCTCAAGTCCTGCTTTCTGACAATGGCACCAACTTTAACGCTTGCCTCATCATGTCTATTGCTGAAGCTATGGGTGCCCATCAATCTTTCTCTGCGCCATATAACCCTTCAACTAATGTAACTGTTGAACAAGCCAATTCCTCCCTGGTGTCCATAATGAGGAAGCTCATGCTCTCTGATGCTGTCAATTGGGATATGTTTCTCCCTGCTACCCTCTTTGCTTATCAACTCAGTAGACACCAAGTTACTGGTCAGTCCCCTTTTGCCATGCTGTATGGGCGTGAAGCTGCCACCCCCTCAATCTTGGGGGCCCCCTTGATCAAAGTTGATGCATCTGCAAATCCTGAGGCCCATGTTAAAGATTTAACCAATTGTATCATTGACATCCAAGCAAAAGCATATTCCAATGCTTACAAGGTCAAGGCCCTAGAGCTCTCCTTGTCTAATGCTGCTAGAGCCCCCTTCCTGAATATCAAATAGGTGACTTGGTTCTCTACTATCATAATTGTACAGGAGGTAGAGCCCATAAGCTAGACTCCCTCTGGTTTGGGCCTTGTGAGGTCACCTTTAAGAAAGGTGTTGAGTATACCATGAAACTTCTGTCCTCTGGACGTCCTTTTGCCCGGGTCCATTCCAAATTCCTTTGCAAATATCAACTCCCTGTGTCCAATCTTGAGGGGGGAGATGTCAGAAATTGCGCCACTAATGCTATTTTGATATGGCCTTCAAATAATGATAAATGTGAAGAGTTGACTGGTTTTGCTTTTAAGTTTGGGAATTCCTCGCTTTCTGAAAATGGGTCTGTGCCAATATCCACCCATTCCAGAATACCATACCTTCCCTTGTCTGATCCTGATATGAACTCATCCCAATGTGACCCATTGGCCACTCTTTCTATCTAATGAGTGATCACTGTCCCTTGTCTACTAATTAAGTAGAATCATTTCTCCTAATAAAGACAGGTTTATCCACATTTTGTTGGCTTTAATAATCTTCAAGCTTTTTCCTGTCCTTTTTGCCAAAAGGACTTTCACATCTTGTATTCCAGGAAATTAATATATGTGCCCTTAATTTTTCCCTGAAGGCTAACCTAAGGCTAGCTTCAAACCTCAAATTTTTTTTATAAAGATTTCCCGCTGTGTCATCCTGGATGTTGTCCCCAGGAGTCAAACACAACAAAATTGGTGCTCATTACAGGAACTGCAATCCCCTTGGTTACTCTGTTCCCCTGCGTCTTCTATGGTCCTTCTCCTTTGTCTCTGAAGTACCCAAACCACCCAAAGTCTCTAGTCCTCCTCTCGGAGAGGATATAACCAACTTTCTCTTTACACCAATGGTAATGATATTGTCTCCCGGGCCTGCAAGGGCCCCCTTCCTGCTTTTGCTCTCAACTATAAGCAAGCCCATGACGCCGCCTGCTCCCTCCTCCACACGGGCACTGCGGCAATCCACAGAATTCCAGACCCCCTGGCTACACCTTAGAGGATCTGTATTCTTTCCTCCTAGATTTTGGTCTTCCCTGATTTGATGGAGTCCATGGAAAATATTGATGTGCTGGTCAACCAATTCATCCAGCCAGCTTTAGTCCATCATCAGTTAGCACTAGGATCACAGTATCAACTTCTGACTTCTGTAGCCACTGCCATCTCCAATAACCATGCACAGAACATGGACTACCAGGAGAAGACGCATAGCCTCTTAAGCTGCATCTCAGACAACAAGCGTGACTTGCTGGCTTTGAAAAAATACCTGACCTCATCTTTGAACTTGCTTTGCTCTTTGCTCCCTAGGTACATCAGGGATCAGCTAAGTGAACTAGATGATCACCAAGCTATGTAATGAGGGCAGATCAAAGCAACTCTCTTGAAATATTTCCAAGATTTTGAGATCTTGGTTAAAAAGCTCAACCAATTTTAAGAACATGTCAACTCTCAACTTGAGTTGTTTGGAGCCCACGTTAACAATTGGGGTCAACATTTGCACCTGCAATATGGTTTAGATAAGGCCACAGTAGGCAACACTCTGAGCCAGGTTCAAAACTAAGTTGATGAAAGAGTAGCCTCAATTGAAGTGACTCCTCCTACTTATTTGTTAAAGATCTCCTCTGCTTTTGAGGATAGGGTTTGGAAAGCCATAGCTGATCTCAAAGCCACCACTCAACGCCAAGCATCTGTTCCAGTCTCTCTGCCAGTGGAACCTATGCCCAACCCCTGCATTGTTTCCTTGAAAGACCAATTAGATATGCTGTGTGATGAGGTCAAGTATTTGCAACAATGCCTCTCTAACTCAGATGGGTCATCCTCCAAATATAAGGGCAAGAAATATCCTGAAGTCACTGAAGTCCCTACCCAAAGAAGACCACATATGCTGGCCTGGGTTGGAAGGCCAACCCTGTGTCAATTGCGCCCTTGCTTTTGACCACTTGGTATTGGTTACCAACAACATTGCTGACAGACAGGATGCACTGGAAAGGGAGGTGCAGAACCTTACTCTCTTGACTGAAGCAATGTATGAGCGTGTCACTCCTTTGGAATTGCAGGCTACTTCTTTGGCCTCCATGTCAATGGAATTGCAGGCACCTTGGCAATACAACAGATACAGATTGATGAATTCGGAACTGTTGCTACTACCTCCAGGGATGTCAGCAGGCAAAACAGCTCTACTCTTGACACCTTGGGAGAGAGCCTTTGACTATTATGGGCTAGACAGCCCGCCACAGAGTCCAAGTTTGAAGGAAACCCTCATATTAATGTTCTCAACCAGGGTGACCTCATCAAATCTATCTTGTTGTTCATTGACCCCAATTACAAGCCCTTCTTCAAGCAAATCTTTGATCCTAAGACCTCCATCATTTTTTTCTTTCTTAACAATCTACAAGACTGCAATGTGTAGGACTACCAACAAGCTTAAGAAGGAGCATATCCTTACCTGTCTGTATCCTACTTGCCAAAAAGTTGTAGTTCCTGAAATCCTGTCTATTGTGACTTGGGAGGATATGAAGCACCTTCTTGTTGAGGAATTTGGAGGAGACCTTAGCCTAGAAGTCAAAAAGGATACTTTTATGCATATTGCTTTAAAACCCAAGGAAACTCTGGCTGAGTTTGCTGACTGCTTTTACATTGAGGGATAAAAACTCATTACCAGCTGCCAGTTGACTCCTTGGGAAGTGTATACAGCTTGCTCTAATGCTTTGAAAGTGAACCAGCTCCTGTAATTACACTTTAAGTCACATGAAGCAACTCTTACTTCTATGAAGAGTATCAAGACCCTCCTGCAAGATATGCATCTGACACATGGAGGAACTATGGTCTGTGGGAATAAGGCTAATGCTGCTGGAACTACTTCTTGCACCCCAGGCATCATGACTCTTGGCTCTAATAGGCAGCCCAAGCAACAAGGATGTCATAATTTTGGTCAAATTGTACATCACTCCTGTATCTGCACCAACCCTTTTGTGGAGGGTTGAGACCCAAAAGAGCAGGTGGGAAAAGAGAGGACAGCCTAGAGGCAGAGACGCTCTCTGCTAATCAATCTCCCCTGTCTCCTCCTGATTCTCCCTCTTACAAAGAATATCCTCCTTTGTCTGGTCCTACTATTCTTCACCTATTCCATTATCTCTCAAGTGACTCCAAACCTAAGGATTCTGACTATGATGAATCAGATAGTTATGGCTACTCCATGCTGGCTGTCCCTGAAACTGTGTCAGCCCCTTATAAGATTTTCTCTGTAAAAACCATCACTACAGCTTGTCCTCTTCCAGCTGAGGCTAAGCCATGGTAGCTTGCCTTTATCTAACGCAGGCTCATCAACATCCTGTCCTATTAGACTCCTCTGAGGAAGCCGCTGAGTTAGCTGAAGCTCTCTTCCAAAATTTTACCATGTCCCTTCCTTTTCTAACTGTATACAAGGAAACTCCTGCCTTTGGGTGCATGTTATCAAAATGGGAAAAGGAACTGGAAGCAGCGCAGGACGTCCTGGCAGTCTTACCTCCCATTGGGAAAAGTACCACCCGTGTAAAAGTATTGATCCAGAAGGTTAAGATTAAGGCCATCCTGGACACTGGCTCTCCTGTCATTATTGTATCCTTGAAGTTAATGAAGAAGCTCAATCTGGCTCCTGATCTCAACTATACTCAGTCTTATGTAACTGCTGCTATGGCTTAGACCCGCGCCATTGGCGCTTATTCTGCCCTGCCAATGAGGTTTGGAAAACTTCTCATTGCATCCCCTGCTGCTGTTTTAGAGAACAAAAGCCACAATCTACTGATAGGCACCCAATTCCTCCAAGAGTAAAATAACATTATCAATCTTAGAGATAGTTACCTATCTCTAATGGGATACAAGGTCCCATTAATCTTTAAAAAACCTCTGTGCAACCCTAGGAAGCGCCTTAAGACTTGTGTACTTGAGTAACCCACTGGCATCTTCTTGCTGAAGTACAGAAATCACTCCTCTAATATGTGCTCCCCTCCTCCTTCTTGTCCTGCAGAAGAAGGTGTCCCTCTGCTTTCTCCTGTAGCCATTACAATCCCTCCTGGCTATCAAGTGACTATTGACTCTCAGATATCCTACAAGCTGCCTGATAAGTCATTCTAAGAGTTTTACTCTCCTGAATCCCTCAGTTGTAAAGAACCTTGGTTATGCCCAGGGATTCTAGATCAAACTCATAAGAAGCCTGTACAACTGCTATTAGCTAACCTGACTTCTTTGCCCATACAGGTTTCTAGGGGCCAAGTTTTGGGACATGAACACATACTACAAATATGAACAAGTGACTTCCCTCTATCCTTTTGGGATGTTCAGTGATTTCAACTTACTAGAAGAGATCCCTCAAGTACTTTCCCTGTTTACTGCCACTGATTTCCTGAAGCTACTACCCATCCAGCAGAAAGACATATTAGAACTGCTTATACAGATCAACAACATCTTTGCTTCTGGGCCCAATGACCATGGTCTAGCAGAAGGGGTCATTAACTGGATTAAAACAGGTGATGTTCCACCTTTCTGCACTAAAACCTACCGCTGCAGTAGTGTAGAAGATGCCCAGGTTTCAAAAGAGCTCAAACAACTCTTTGATGCTGAACTCTTGGCCCCTTTTCATAGCCCTTGGGCCTCTCCCTTACTGATCCTTAAGAAAAAAATGGATGTCATCATATTGTGATGGAATATTGCCGCTTAAATTCCCTCCCAAAAAAGGACTTGTACCCGCTGCCTCAGATTGATGACACCCTTAGACAATTAGGTGGCTCAAAATTATTCTCCACTATGGACTTAGCATCAAGATACTGGAAGGTTGATTTGTCCCCTGAAGACCAATAAAAGGCCGCTCTTATTACCTCAGAAGGCCTCTATGAACCCACACAAATGCTTCAGAGGCTTTTTAATGCGCTAGCCACTTTTCAGAGAGCCATGGTCTCCATTCTAAAAGATCTAAAGCTCTCCTGTGTCCTTGTTTACCTTGACAACATTACGGTGTTTAGTTCCACCTTTACTGATCATTTGGGTCATCTCAAGGCTGTCTTCCTCAAGATTCAAGAAGCAGGCTTGAAGCTCAAACCTTCCAAGTGTTCTTTCTTTAAGGATCAACTCAAATTCTTGGGCCATGAATTTATCCAGACTGGAATACACCCCATGGAAAATAAGGTGGAAGCTATTATTAAGATTCTTCCCCCCAAAAATCTTTGTGAGGTTCAAGTATTCCTGGGCATGATGGGATACTATCAACATTTCATCCCTAATTGTGCTGAACTGAGTGAACCCCTTGTCCAACTCCTCCAGAAAGTGCCCTTTGAATGGACTGACAGCCAACAGCAGTCCTTCAAAGCTCTGAAGACCAAACTCAAAGAGGCTCTCATCCTGGTCTACCCCAATTATGATAAGGAGTTCATCTTATACACTGACACCAGTGGAGTAGCTATAGGTGCAATCTTAGCCCAGCTCAATGATGAGGGCGTAGATTGACCAGTGGTCTATTCTTCACATGTCCTTGAAAAGCATGAGAAGAATTATAGCGTCACTGAAAAGGAATTCTTGGAGTCCTACATGCTGTGAAACAGTTTTGACACTACATCTACAGGACCCACTTTATAGTAGTCACCAACCACTTGTCCCTCAAGTGGATGAAGCAACTAAAAGAACCAGAAGGGCAACTGGCTTGTTGGGCCCTGCGCTTGCAAGGGTATGACTTCACATGGTACACTGACCTGGAGCTCAACATCAAAACGCCAATGGATTGTCAATAATGCTTATACTGGCTATTCACCCTGCTGACGCTGATTGCCTGTATGAATTGATAGGGTATCCTGACACTTGAGCTACTGAAACCAAAGAGATACAACTGGCCCTTCAATCCCTATCAAAGGATACTATAATTTGAGATAGATAATTGTTCAAGAAAGTCAACAACACCTATCTGTCCTACGTCTGCCCCAGTATGAGAATAGCTAATATTCTCCAAGCCCATTTTGACACTGTACATGGAGGCATTGCTAAGGCTCACGACTGGTTATGCAAGAATTTCTACCTGAAGAATATGCAATTACTAATCCCTGACATCCTTGCCTCTTGTCACTTGTTCCAACTCCAACGTCCCAGAACTATACAATATCAGTTCAAACTTGTCCTGCCTAAGCATAAATTACACACTGTGAGTATTGATGCTGTTGGATCTCTCCCTTGTTCAAGGTCTGAATGTTGGTTCATCTTGTTAGCAGTCAACCACTTTAGTAATTGGGTTGAAGCCAGAGCTACCAAAGACATCACTTCTAATACAACTGCAAACGTTTTGTTATTGGACATCTTTTACTTACAAGGGTGTCCCCAAGTCCCACTATCTGATAATGGCACTAATATCAATGCTTGCCTCATTACATCTATTGTGGAAGCTATGGGCACCCATCAATTCTTCTCTGCACCATATAATACTTCAACCAATGGAACTTTCAAACAAGCCTATACTTCCCTTGTGTCTATTATGAGGAAACTCACCCTCTATGATGCTGCAAATTGGGACATGTTCCTCCCTGCCGCCCTCTTTGCCTATTGCCTTAGTAGACACCAGGTGACTGGACAACTCCGCTTTGCCATGCTGTATGGACAAGAAGCTACCACCCTCTCAATCTTGGGACCTCTGCTGATGGAAGTTGATGCTTCTACTAATCCAGAGACTCATGTCAAAGACTTAACCACCTGAATCATTGACATCCAAGCCATGGCATACACAACTGCCTACAAAGTCAAGGCTTTAGAATTCTTGCCCTCTAATGCTTCCAGAGCCCCCCTCCCCAAATATCAAGTGGATGACCTGGTTCTCTATTACCAGAATTGTACTGGGGACAGAGCCCACAAGATAGACTCCCTCTGGGTTGGTCCTTGTGAAGTCACCTTCAAGAAGGGCATCAAGTATACTGTGAAACTACTGTTGTCTGGCCGTCTTTTTGCCCAAGTCCATTCCAAATTCCTTTGCAAATATCAACTCCCTGTGTCCAATCTTGAGGGGGGAGATGTCAGAAATTGCGCCACTAATGCTATTTTGATATGGCCTTCAAATAATGATAAATGTGAAGAGTTGACTGGTTTTTTTTCAAGTTTGGGAATTCATTGCTTTCCGTAAATGGGTCTGTGCCAATATCTATCCATTCCAGAATATCATACTATTCTTGTCTGATCCTGGTATGACCTCACCCCAACGTGACCCCCTCAACCACACTGTCTACCTGATGAGTGATCATTGACCCTTGTCTACTATTTAAGTAGAATAATTTCTTCTAATAAAGACAAATTTATTCACATTTGTGTTGTTTTAATATTCTTCAAGCTTTTTTCTTTCCTTTTTTCAAAAAGGAATTCTTCTTCTTGTATTCCAGGAAATTAATTTACATGCCCTTAATTTTGCCCTAAAGGCTAACCCAAGGCTAGCTTCAAACCTCAAACATTTTGATAAAAAATTTCCTGCTATGTCCTTCTGGATGTTGTCCCTAGGAGCCAAACACAACACCACAGTATTGCAAAGAACAGCAACTTCTTGTTGCAGGGTGGCAACTTGTGTAGTCAAGGCTTTCACTTGAGGATCTGGCTGCAGAGGGTCTTCAGGGCGTCATTGACTATGAGTGGACACACGTAGTTCTCTGATAGCTTCCCATAACTTCTTTTCTCTATCCATCATGTCATCAGACGGAGAAGATAGAGGAACATCCAGTTTAGGTGCAGACAGCTTGTTCACTTAGGCTTGAAGCTTGGTAATGGAGGCAGCTGTGGTAGCTCTCTCTTTATTAAACTCCTCTTGTAATTCATGGAGACCCCTAGCAGAAAGCTATGCTATCTGTTGCAGTTGATTAAAGGAGTAGGCGCTAAACGCATTAAGTTTCTCCACAAGTTTTTCAAAATCAGAGAGGTAAAGCATTCAGGGTGGAGTTTACTTGAGTTTTCTAGGGCTGTTGTAACTGATGAAATTCATGTAGACATTCCCTGACATATTTGGGGATGGGCAGGCGCATTTTTTCTATGGTGGTAACCAAGTGAGCATGAGAGGCAATAAAGCCGCATTGGTCATCAGATATCAACAAAAACAAAGAATGAATCCACTGCTGGTAAGAAGCAAACTGATCCCAATGATAAGTGACGGCAGCTTAAAGAGACAAGATCTCTTGGAAATAGAGCCTCAATACCATTTGGTGATGGAACAAGGCAGACTGCACAAAGGAAGGTAAATGATGCTCAGGAGAGTCAGCCACTGAGAGGAGATGTTGCAGGAACTGCAGAGCAACAATTAACTCATAGTATTCTGCTTGATTAAACAGCAGTTTAAGGCAAGGGATGGTACTATAACAAAATATCCCAAGGGCTACTGCCATGACTTGTTTCAAGTCATGGGGCTCATTGGGTAAGCTACAAGACAGGTAACATTCCCTAAGTTCAAAACAGTGGGGACAATAGGCATATCTGAGATGTCCTCTTCAATAGAAGAACTGGTAATTTCAGGCATAGATGTCTCCTGTATTGGAGTGTGAGATGGGCCTGAGAATATAGTGGCAAAAGGGATAAACAAGAGGCTTACAGCCCCTGTAGTGAGCACCATTTTTGTTATGTTCTGAGGCACAGCACAGACATACAACAGGAAATCTGTTGTGTTCTGAGGCGCGGCACAGATACACAATGGGGAATCCTAACCTTAGGATTGGATTTGTACTAAGTCTTGGTTAGATGACAGGGAAGGTAAATGTGTTTACATTGCGGCCCTGGATGAATAATCTCTACTAGGCGTGGCTAGAGAGAGGCGCAGAAGTACAGAAGACACAAAGACAAAAATGTGAATAGAACTTAATTTTATTGGTAAAATAGGAAGTGGATTATATAGTAGTTAGGAATACCACAAAACACTACCAGGATGGTAGGATCACTTGCCACAAACATGAGTGGAGCAAGTGAGTTGCGCAGAGTTAGGAAACCAAACAATCATATTTCCTGATGCAGAAACCAGTTCATTTTGAGAGTCAAAAACAAAAGCAAGAGATTTGTCTTCAAAATGGCCCACCAAAGGCAAAATCAAAGCATAGTGAATGCCGTTATTCACAAAAAAATCCCAACCTTGGGATTGGATTTTAAAAAGTTTTGGTTAGTTGGCAGGGAAGGCAATGTGGTTACCTTGTGTTCCTAAATGAGATACCTTTGCTATTTATGGCTAGAGAGAGGCGCCAAAGTACTTGAAGACACAAAACAGAAATGGAAATATAAATTGAATTTTATTGGGGATAAGGAAATAGAATTTATATTGTTTACCAATACCACAAACAATACTAGGATGGTAGGATCACTTGCCACAAGCATGAGTGGGGCAAGTGAGTTGTGCAGACTTGGGAAATGAAACAGTTGAAATTCCCTCTTTAGAATCAAGCTCATTTTGAGGAGCAAAGGCAAAAGCAAGGAATCTGTCATCAAAATAACCTAACAAAGGCAAAATTAATAAAGTTTGAATATCAGCATTTGCAACACTGACGTCTTAATTTCACTTGCTTTCCTACACACTTGGTAAATTTTGACTTCTTAGCCTGATATCTTGTCATTGTTGATTTCATCATTCTCCTACAGTTTCGCTGATTTTTTTGATTTCCTCCTTGGTCATCTTCCAAAATTTATAAGCACTTTCCTCTCTTCTTTCAGTATGCAGTGTAATCTGTTCCAATAAAAGGTAAGTTTTTTATAAGGAGATCTTGAAGTGGAGATCACTTCAAGAGTCTAAGATTCATCCTCCAGACTCCTTTTCCTGCCTGAGCCTCCAGCTTCTCCCTCACTAGCAGTTTCAGTGGTCTGTGATCCAAATCTTTTGATACCAAATTTCTGACACATATCTTGCACCTCTACAGCATTACTTCAGGGAATGTAACAATGTCAATTTTGGGGAAGTGTTTCTCTCTAAAAAAAGGTCCACCCTTCAGCTTCCTCCAAACCCCCTTGATTGCCATTTTTCCACACATCTACTACCTCCATAGATGCTTTAATTTTACTAGCTCTGTTGCTCCTTGATTGGCAGACCAATTGCTTGATGCACCAATTCTGTCACACGCAGAGATCACACAATTTACATCCCCCCATTATCACATTCCTGCCTATCCCAAACTCTTCCACTTTTCTTTGGACCTCCTGGAAGGAGGCCTGCCGTTCTTTGGGGTTGTTTAGTATGTATTGCCCATTACTGTAAATTCATTACCTAAATGTAAAAATGCAGGATTGTCAAATCCTTGGTCCAAATTTCAAATAACTTTTGCAGGATGGCCTTTTTTAATTAAATTGAATTCTTTGAGTATTTATTTGAATATTTGGAAATGCAGGAACTCATAGACACTTTGCAAAGTTCAAGTTGAACTGAATATTTCTAATGGATGAAATGAATTAACTGGAATCAGATTTGAATCATTCAAATCCATTAACCAGTTTCATTAAGTTTACTATGTTTTTTGAAATTGCGAGATTGTCAAATCCATGAACCAAATTCAAATCACTTTTTAATGCCACTAGTAAACTCAGATATTAATTGTGGGAACTGGAATCCAAATTTAATGTACAACAAGCACACTAGAAAACACCAACCCAAATCAAGAAGCTCTACTCTGGATAAAATCAAATGAAAAAATCAATCTCAACAACCATGTTTAGACATAAAAAGTGATTAAACTTTTAAATCATCCAAAACTGGAAAGGATATAATATTATACACTTCAAATCACGGATATAGAAAATCTGCTACTATTCAAGGCTAAATCAAGAGAAAACAACTACTCACAACTAAACCAATAAATCCAAATAAATACATATTTAATCTAAATATATTTTTTATTTTATTTTTATGGACCGTCAATCACATTCCCAACCAGCTTCTGCACCAGCCCACAGGGCAGCCTGTACACAAGGGCATCCCAGAGGGTCCAAGAACAGACCCAGAACCCAACTCAAGGGGAGTCATGCCAACACACAGGCCTCCCAAGGTGTCAGCGCCAGCCAACCACCTCCTGCATCTCAAGCCAGGAACAGTAGCCTTAATACAAGCCAGAAGCCGCTCTCAAGGCCTGCAACCAAAGTCTCATACACAAAGGTCATTGGGAATAATGAATTTATATACACCTCCACTGTGTACCCAGTTGTCACCTGACCCTGCACTCTTGATCCAAGAGATGCTACTTCCTGCCCCCGTGTCTTTGACACCACCTACGAGCTGTTAGCCACCACTGTTGAGTCATCTGTGCCTGTGTCTTATGCCACCATTGACGGCGCCAGCACAACCAAGTGTGATCCCACCTTCTACACAAAGGTTTGCATCCCCTATGTTTAGCCTGATAGTCAGGATACTGTGGTACCTGCCAAGGGTCAGCATTGGTTGACAGATAGTGAGCGTGAATGTGAGAGAGGGGGCTAAACTAACTAAGTTCAGCTCCCATCCTGGTGAAATAAACCACCAGGATGTTACCCAGTGGAGGACTGGGACAACCGCTCTAAGGGGGGACCAGAGGGAGGACGCTGGGGACAGCTGTGGGAAGTAGGAGTTCAATCTCATCAACACCAGACCAGTGATCAACCAAGGGGCACAAGAGGGAGAGGGAGGGGACACCTCAAGAGCCTCAAGGGGGACTGAATTGCTCTTTCCCAGGCTGGAGAGGGAAGGCATTGACGCTCTCTCTCCTTCAGAGGGGGGGCAAGGTATAGTCACCAACATCCGAGTCTAGGTCATCACATGTCAAACTTTTCACCACCCCCTCTCCAGAGAGGAGGAGACTGCTAGGAAAATTCAGGAGGCTATAAGGATCTTCAGCCACAAGCCGGGTGGAGGAAGAAATTTTTACCCACAAGTCTGGCAAGGTGGACCACAGAAGCAACAAAAAGGGCACTAAGGAAAACACCACAAATTTTACAGCTGGGAGTATTATGGCTGCAATGCTTACAAGATTTGGAGGAGAAAGGTGTCGCGTCTTGAAGTATAAGCAATAAATTTTATGCTAGCAGGGGTAGCTACAAGCAAAGGCTGGGCAGGAGCACCAGGGGTAGTTGGGATGGCTTAGACATGAACTTGGATGCCTTGGATTGATTAGAAAAAAGAAGCGGGTTTAAAAGCGGGAGATTCAACAAAAATACAAGAATAATGTAGGATTTATATACAAATTTGATTGAAATCTCAAGTTCAAAGATGATTCTTGAAAGCAAAAGTAAAACACACAGACTATTATACACCAGAGCTTCTCTGGAAGGTCTCAGAAGAGATGCTGGGTTTGAACCAGGACAATGTAAGGTAAGTTTTAAGAGAGCAACCAACACTTTAATCTTATAGATAATAGAAACTCAAAACAGAGTTTCCAGTCAAAGCTATAATTTTAAAAACTAAGTGCAACAAGCTCCAAACTTTAGTAAATTGGACAATAGACAAGCAGGGGACTGAAAGTCCACTTGCTGTGTTAAAAGGAGTGGGTTGCAAGGGGATGGAATCACATGACATTTAGCTCTGGATCCAATTGGCTGGGAGAGAAATTTTGCTGGACAGGACCAGGGGGACTGGAAAGTTTCACCATAATTTCTGTGGTTCCATCTGATTGGCTTGAAGAAGTCATAGGCATTTGGAGTTCACTTGAGTTTTTAAGCATTGATGCAGCGACCTTTGATTGGTTGGCTCTGATAGTTTTTAAAAGTGGGCAACACCAGGTCAACAACTAGTCTAAATTAACCAATGTTTCTTCCCAGGAGGGAGCAACCAAGGGCAATGGATCCGTGGGATAGGTTAGCACAAGCCTCTCATCAACTGTGTGTGCTAAATCCTCTAAAGAATGAAGGGGTTTGGCTGACATTTTTGGACCTTTCTTGGTGCGGTGGGGGAAGATTGTGCAATCCAATGCCAGGGGTGGCAGTGAATTTACAGTGAAGCTCTCCTCAACTGTTTGAACGGGGGAATGGTGGTTTGGGATATTGCGTCCCAATTTGGTGTCACAGCCAGATACATTGCCAACATCAACACCAAGTATGGCAACACCGGGCAAATTACAAAATTGCCGAGGCTAAGCCTCTGGTGGTTCTGGTTGATCCTTTTGACTAGCAGGTTCCGGGTCAGCTTAACCCCTGCAAAGAGTTACAAGTTCATCCAGAGGGAAAGGAAGAGGGTGGTGTTGCAGGAGACTTTTCAGGCCTAGGTCTACACACCTTTCCAGTAGAGGATAGCCAATAACTCATGTTCAAGCAATACTGATTCTTCAGGGTCATAAAATTGTCAGTTTAGGACTGAATAGATTCTGCGTTCTGTCTGATTTCCAATATTCTGATGAGCATTTGGTGTCTGTGTCCTGTCTTCCCCTGTTGCCATGAGCTCAGACTCAAACTTTTTGCATAGTCTAAACAGAACTCCATGTCTTCAGTAGTAGCCTTTCCAAACCAATCCAGTGCACCACCAGACTGCATATAACAGTCACACCCAGTATCTTCAGTGTCATTGGTATAGCATCATTATTCACTAATAAACATATTCCTACTCATTTACTTTCTTAATTTATGTTTTTTTTTATTTCTTTGGGTATATGAACTGCCTTGCTTTTTTGGGATAAATTTCAAACCTAATTTTAAATTAAGCAAGTTTTATATGTAAAAAACATAGTAATTTTGATGTTTCTGCTCAACTCATGGCAAGTGCTCATACCAGTGAGAATTCAGCTTTTTTCAGCTGATCAACAGTGCCAAACTTGACACTTTACTAAGTT